>CAUYON010074577.1:0-20032 GCA_963573935.1 Arctocebus calabarensis | reverse complement strand
AAAGTATCTCAAGAATGGAAGAAAGAATATCCAATGTACTCAGCCCTAATATGAAGCTAATTTATAGGTTTCATATGAAGGCTAAAACCCAATTATAGCACAAGAATACAGGGAAAAGGGAAAGGGAGGGGAGGGGAGGGGAAGGGGAGGATAGGTGGAGAGATGGCAATTAGTGGGATCACACCTACGGTGCGTCTTAGCAGGGTACTGGTGAAACTTATTAAATGTAGAGTATCAATGTCTTTATATAGTGATCAAGAAAATGCCATGAAGGCTATCTCTAACAGTATGATCAAAATATTTCTGAATGTATATGAAGCATATTGTGTCCTATGATTGCACCTATGTACACAATTATGATTTAATAAAATTATTTTTTAAAAAAAGCTATAGCTTCATGTAGTCAATATATACCTATCAACGGTTTCTAAATCTTCTCATGTTTGTGACAGCAAATATCAGAGCAGGTAGCTAATGGAGCCTATTAATAGTTATTAGTGCATACCTATTAATCAACTCTGCCAGGAATAAATGCTTTTACAGAATATTACTCATGAAAATTTTAATGGTTTGAAACCAAAATATCTCAGCTTCATCCTGATTAAGAAAATGGATTTTTAATGTGGTTTACATTTTAACTAATGAGGGTCATCTCACACAGTTTATTGTCCTTGAGGAAAAAATAAATAAACTTGTTTTTAAGCTTAAAATATGATATTATTTCATACCAAAGAAATAGATGAGTCAACATCTTTCTGTGTTAATTAAACAAACAATAATAAGACAAGTATACACTAAGTATACATTATCTACAATCTGTTGTACATCCAATTAGAGTATAAGTGAGAAAAATTAAAATTATGATTATATTTTTAATCTCCTTCTGTATTATAGATGAGAATAAATGAATAATGGAAGAAGTAAAGAGATAGATGATAGAAAAATCTTGCCAAATCAATTTATATTTATTTGTGCAAGATGAAAGTATATGTGGATCTTCAAAGGGAGCTTCCACTTGCTGTTTTCTCTTTATCATCTAAATATGCTGATTTACACCTGTGCTTTCAAGTAGAGGTGTGGAGAGTGATGGGCTATTTAAATCAGAGCCCATAGCATACTTCTAAAGTTTGATTGGTGGGTCAAAACCAGTAATAATTGTATTATAGCCACAAGCAAACAAAAAGAACTTAAAATGTGCCTTTTGTAGCTTAAATTCTTGCAATAATATTATAAATATCCCTTTCCTAATTGCTTTAGGATGTTAAAATCCAGTTGTATGGAATGTTGCTCATGTTACTATTTACCGTATAATTTTTCTTTGGTTGAATGCATATGTAAATTAATTGATAAAGTAAGACATTATCATTCTAAATGTATCATTATAAATTCAGTTGTTTATGTACATTAGATAGTGATGGTATTTGTTCTGGTGATAGTTTCAACTCCTAGAAGAGGAAATAAATGATGGAATATGATGGAAAAGTGGAGAAATATAATCATATTTGAAGAAATATAATAGAAATTGATAAATAATCCATGGAAAGCCTGTGTGATTCAAGTGAATTTGTTTTCATAAACGTACAATTATTTCACATTGGTTTTGACCCTTTGAAATTATTTGTTTAGACATTTAATCTAATCTCTACAATTAAATAACCATCGTGCTTCCCACAGACTTTTATCCGCTCAGGATTATGAAGGCTACATATGACAAACCTCCAGTCAACAGTATAATGGGCAGAGAAAATTGCCACCAATTACTATATTTTTCAAAATCAAGTTTCTGTCCATCTCTCAGCTTTCCTAGAGCTACAGCACTTCTCTTCAGGAATACAAAAGCCAGAAAGGTCTGATATCTCACTGCCTCCGCCACCACCACCACAAGACACTCACATAGATTTCCTCCCTCCAATGATCTCTCTTGACCTCCACACATTGACTCTCAAATATGAAATGTACTCCATATCTTTGCATAGCAGGGAGGCTATTCCATTACTGTCTCTCTTTGTGACAGCAAATATTAGAGCAGGTAGCTAATAGCAGGAACCTATTAATAATTATTAGTGTATATCTATTAATCAACTATCACTATTTTTTTTCTTTGAGACACAGTCTCACTTTGTTACCCCTGGTAGAGTGCAGTGGCAGATAGCTCACAGCAACCTCAGACTCCTGGGCTCAGACGATTCTCTTGCTTAATCCTCTGGAGTAGCTGAGACTATAGGTGCCCGCCACAATGCTCGGCTATTTTAGAGACAAGGTCTTGCTCTGGCTCAGGCTGGTCTCAAACCTATGACTTCAAGAAATCCGCCCGCCTTGGCCTCTCAAGTGCTGAAATTATAGGAGTAAGCCACCACGCCCAGACTTACTGTCTCATTTTTTATTACAGTAAACACGTATTGCCCACTCTACACAATCTAATCCATGCTTAGCCAACACTACCTGCCTTATAAGAGGAAATGCTCATTTAATACACATAGAAAATTTTCATTCCTCAGTAAGAACTGTAACTCAAAGTTTAAATGATTCTTGTTTTGCTGTTCGGAAAACCATTCTCTTTCTCTTTCTTTTTTTCATTCCTTATAACATTTGATACTGTCAACCAATCTCTGCCTCTAATTTCTCTTCTTCTGGTTGTATCCATACCACATGCTCTGTTTTCTGTCCTTTCCCAACGATCCCCCCTACATGTTAGCATGCATTAGGGTTTCTGTATGACTCTTCTTTTAATCACCAGGATTCAGCCAAAGGAAGGATGAGACTGGGTTTTCAGGGAAATTGGGGTTTTAGGAAAAATGCCAAGGAACTTAAAGTAAAAACAATGCACATTACAATGGGAAATATGTGTAGAGATTGGATATTCACAGGCAGAGAAAAGGGAGGATATTGAATATTTTTTGTTGTCTAAATAAAGTAGTTTGGGTTACTGTTTAAAATATATGATTTTAGAAAGATGAGAGGCTTCTGAAAATTCGGCTTTCTATAAATTTCATTTCTGGTGAAGTTTGGGTAAAGTTCATCTGCCTACGTCATCTTTAGTTTCTCAATCAAAGGGAACTTTTCTTGTAAAATAATCTTGATGATGTTTGCAGAGACCAGCATATTTAATAAATTGAATCATTTAATATACTCTAGACTCGAGGATGTATTTTATTATTAATAGCAATTATTGCTGGTAGCACAGGGTTTTGGAAGGTCACTAATCAATAGATGTTCATTTATCTGAAATAAAAGAATTCCTGCATTAATCTAATTTTAGATGAAGGTTGCTTTGGTTAAGCAAATAATTACAACCAAATTTTGCATTTATGAATGAATCAAGTTTATGTTCACAGAGTTTACTGAGAATGAACTACAACTGTATAATTTTAAATGAAAAATAATTTTTTTCACCTATACAGTAAACCCTAGGGAATGAAATATACTTAAACCTACTATTTTGATATCTTCTATGAGAAGGATATATTAATATTTTTTCTCCATCGAATATTAGGAGATTGGATATTTTTATTCTTGCTTATTAAATGAAATTAGTATTAGGGTTCTTATATTTAGGAAATCTTGGTAGAATGTTTGTGCATAGGTTTTGGTAAAGGGAAATAATGGTGACATCACATAGATAAAATGCCCCTTAGAATGATGAAGGCATTACCATAGACTGCCTTTTTCTCTTACAAATGAAAATTTTGTTACAAAATACAGACAATGCTGCAGGGTACATATTATAGAAAACAATCCAAAGAATTTTATAATAAAAGCTATCTTATTGTAATTTTTATACTTATATACTAATAAGCAATTTGTCTCTCTTTCTCATTGGCATCTATCAAAGTGGTACTCATCTTTCATAAGAAAGCAGACAGTAAAGACATTCAGAGACTTAAATGTGCTGATGCAGGCTTCTTTCTGAAGGTTCACTGGCATATTCAGTATCCTTGACCTTCAGCCAAGAGTAAAAATAATCAGTTTAGAGACCAACCTCTACCATTTATCTTGAATGATCAATTTTCCCAAAAGTTCCATTGAAGCTCAGTTTCATTTGTAAGATAAGAAACATCAGAACCTTTCACCACTTTAATTCACACTTAATTTATTAAATCTGTTGTATCAGATTTTTCCTATATGATGTATGTGACTGTAAAGTAACACGACATATGTTTTATCAAATTTTGCCAGGATGACTTTCCCATTATTCTATAATTATGTGATGGCAGTATAATTTTTCTCACAGTATATATAAATTTATGTGTACACAAAATGATATCCTTGAGCTGAGGTCAGCAAACTTTTTGGTAAAGACTGGAGTAAATATTTTAGGCTTTGTTTGTCAGTTGGTCTCTGTTGCAACAACTTAACCCTGCAATTATAGCATGAAACTATCAACAATATGTCTAAGAATGAGAAAAATTATGACCATTAAAATTTGAATTTTATATAGTTTTTAATGTCACAAAATCCTATTTTTTTTTTTTTACTTTTCTCCAACTATTTAAATATGTAAAAAACATTCTTATCCTGTTAGCCACACAAAAACCAGGTGGTGGGAGAGGTTTGTCTTATGGGCCATAGTTTGTCCCAGATTACACAAGCAATGAACTAACTTTTAGAAGCCCAGTCATAAATTTAGAAAAGTACAAATTAAGAAGTTGAGAAGAGTAGAAAGTAGATTAAGATAAAATTGGTGTATGTTGTCATGATTCCTGAACTTTTAGGTAAGAATAACTTAAGTATGGTGATCTAACAAATTAAGGACAATAATCCTGTTAAAAGTGGAGTACAGTGATGTAATGGTAGCAGCTAAGTACTTGTCTTGAAGCCACTTTGCAAAACAAATATATCTCTTTTTTTCTTTTTGAGACAGAGTCTCAAGCTGTCGCCCTGGGTAGAGTGCTGTGGCATCACAGCTCACAGCAACCTCCAACTCCTGGCTTAAGGGATTCTCTTGTTTTAGCCTCCCAACTAGCTGGGAGTACAGGTGCCCAACACAATGCCCGGCTATTTTTTGGTTGTAGTTATCATTGTTGTTTAGCAGGCCCGAGCTGGAGTCAAACCTGCTGGCTCTGGTATATGTGGCTGGCGCCATAGCCAATTGAGCTACAGGCGCCGAGCCCAAATTTATTTATTAACTAAATAAATCTGGAGTATCTTTGGTGGGGACCAATCTCTCTATTTAATATTCCTGCTCTTCTCCACTTCTTACTCCCATTGCTTACTTAAAACATGAGCAGTCTGTTACTAGAATATCTAAGAAAGGAAACCTAAGGGAAAAACTATGTGTTCCCCATCAATTTCACAACAAAAAATAATAGTGTCCAATTCTTCTCGAAATAATAGTGTCTTATTTTGATGCCCTGTGATATTGTCCCTGTTTCTGTTGCCATTTCCTCTCTTCCCTTAATCAACAAATAGTCAACTCCCTCTTCCTTTAAATTACTTAAAGTTTTTGGTCCTAAATAATAGAGGCTATCACAGATTGCCATGTAAGAGTTATTTTTACTCTTGGCTGAAGGTCAAGGCTACTAAATATGTCAGTATCATTTTAAATTTAGATTCTAAGAACAGAGCTCATATTATTATTATCAGTTGTTTCTCTATGAGGGGACTTCAATTTAATTGTTATTTCTTTAACTTTTTTTTTAGCTAGACAAAATGTAAAATGTGTCAAAGATCTTAACTTCAAATATTGAAGATAAATGCTAGCTTTCTTTTCTCTGTGTGAAATGAAATGTTTCATTGAAAATAATAGTAATAGAGTGGCGCCTAGGGCACTGGCCCCATATACTGGAGGTGGCAGGTTCAAGCCCTGCCCTGGCCAAAAATAACTGTAAAAAATACATATATAAATAGTAGTAATAATTAACAATATGGAATGAAAATTTGTTTTAAAATGCTAAATAGTTCCTTCTAATGAAAACATCCATTCGAAACTTTGATATTATCCTTGAGTACTCTTTTACCTGTATTTTTATCTGTATTTTTGATATAAATAATATAATGTTGATATCTGAATATAGAGACACTTCTGTATTTTACTTTATAGTGAGGTTATTTTGACACCAAAGTGCATTTTCTTATTTTGTTAAGGAACATAGTGTTAGAACGATGTTTTAGCATAATTACTCTGATGGTAGAAACAGATAACCTGCAGCAACACATTATTTCACCGAGTCCGCATTCCTATGCACACACTCAGACACACAAACACTCAAGTAGATAACAGGAATGTATGCCCTTAGAATTTATGTGTCTGTTTACATACAGAGATTATAAATAGAATAATAACGATAATCATCATAACCATGGTAACTCACATTTGTTAAATCCTTACTCTGTGTCAAACATTATGCTAACCAAAATTACTTGCATGTTATTATTTGGTGCTCAGCAATCTTGTTGATAAACGTAGCTTCACAATCATTCATCACTATGAAGAGTGAGTTTACTTGAAATATTTCCTTTGTTCTACGTTACAATGGATGCCCCAGTATGAGACTAGTAGGCCATGACTGTGTGCATGTGGGAAATATATCAAGTGAGGAAGAAGCTGACTCCAATGTAGCTTTTGTAATAGCCTAAATATTACTTTAGGGAGAAAGTGTGTAGATGAATTTCAACTTCAAATACTCATCCATTAAGTTAGTCTACGTGATTGATGTATGGAAAAGTAGAGATATCAAAATATATGTTACTTCCCTTCATATCAGGTGCAGAGGGTCAGAAGAATTTTGGAACATGTTAAACTGGGAAATATCCCCTGAAAAGGAAAAGACGGAGTTGGGCTGAAAACTCACAGTGCAGATGGTTATTTGTGTCAGGAAGGCCCTGATTCTACTCTCAGTCCTCATCTTTCTTCTTCTATTTTTATCCTTTTTCCTTGTTCTTTTAGTTTTCCCTTATGTATCACATGGTAATGGCAAATAACTTGAAATGTTGTGTGGTTCATCAATTCTGTAATTCTCTTATTTCTCATTTTATCACTGAGATGAAGTCCAGGTACCCAGATTATAAAAGTCTTAGCTACATGAAAGAACTCTTGATGTACCCATTTTACAAGCATTAATGTACAGTAAAAGTGTATTCTCTCTTTACCTTATGTTAATATGATTTATTTCTGAGTAAGATTGCTTCTAAAATACAATCTTAGTGTTATTCAAAGACAGACTTAAAGATACCTTAGGTAAGTAAGAAGTAATGAAAATGATATCTTAAATATATAAACTTTTATCCATGATTACCATCTCTCTGGAAATAATCTTGGCAATGCTCCTAGATCATTTGTAATGTTTATCAAATATACATGTTTTTGAAGATGTAATTAAATTTATTGTAAACATTAACATTCTACAATAATGAACTGTGTATGAACTAAGCTTTTTTATGATGAGTTTAACCAAGTTTAAGGTTGGAAATGCCATTTTACAATGAAGAGATATACTTCCAAAACATCGATTTTATTAGTAAAAATGGGTATCCAATAAAATTTTGAAATGGCATTGATAATATAGTGCAAGAAAACGTATCCTCCATATACATGAACACAAATTGATATCACCTAGTTAATTAAGCTTGCTGTTTGTACAGGCCCCTGAGTTTCAGCCTCAAGGCACCTGTGATTCTGAGAGAGACTCAGTCTCTGACTAAGCAAGTGGCCTCTGAGACCCTCGTGAAAAAATTCTCAAATTTCATTTTGTATTAAAATTCAGATACTTTATTTAAAAAATCAGATTTCTGTACATAACCAAAAGTATTTGATTCTTTAAATCTGGATTTTACAAACATATCAAGTAATTCCAGTTTGTTAATATGACACACATACAAGGGCTTCATTCATACAATCCTAAACAGATGAAAACTTAAGGCCTCCAAAAAGCGATTTTATGATTTCACTAATTGAAATGTTTCTCCTATGTCTAGGAATAGCATCTTTATTTCTGGCCTAAGTTTGCAAAGACATCTAAGGGGAGTTGCTCGTTCCTCACAGTTCATTCTGTACTTTGAAACTTTCTGTAGTTCTACAGAATTCTTCATGATTTCCTTTTGCATAATTCGGAATCAAATACTAGAAACCTGAAAATCAGTTCCATCTGCAGATACAGTTTTGAATTTATCTTTTTAATTTTTTTTACTTTATTTGAAATATTTTTAATAACTATTTTTGAACTTGAACCAATGGCTAACCACTTCACACATCAAAATATTTACATTTATTCCTCCTCTTAAAATAATGTGGTAATACTGAGTGTGCTGTTGTAAATGCCAACGATATCTGAGTAGAATTCAGCTGCTTTAAATAGAGTTTTGTTTTACCAGTATCTATGCCACTCCCTGTAATCTCACTGACACCAAGAGTCCCTGGTGATCGTTCATTGGAAGTATTCCTCTTACTGAGTAACTTCTCTATGTGCTTAGGTTTCTATAAAAGAAAATACAGCACAAAAGTGGACATAAAAGCTATGTATTAGAAGAGAAATGAAGGAGATAATTTTACATGAAAGGGATTTTTATATATTTAGTTCATAACTCTGACATTTTCACATGTTGTTAGTATCCACGTCTAATTTTGTAATTCCTCGTTTCTGCATTTTTTCCTTTCTCTTAGAATGAAAGCCTATGGTGTCTTAATCAGAGACATACCTGTGTCTCAGATGCCAAGCTAACTTGGAAGTGCTTGCCTTAGAATAGACTCACAGATATGTGTTTCATTGATTAGTATCTTTTAAAATTATTTTTTATCAATGTCACAGATTGTGTAATTCTATTTCTTTCATTATTTTTTCGGCCTTGTTTCTCAATCTATTTCACACCTGTTAGACTGTCTTTTGAATATAGTTCCTCTTCTATTCCTTGCCACATTCCAGAATTTCTGCACTATTTCTTTTTTTGGTTTAAAAAACAAACAATAAAAAAAAAGAAATACTGCAGAAATTCTGTGACTCGGTGAGTAGGGCGTCGGCCCCATGTACAGAGGTTGATGGGTTCGGACCCAACCCTGGCCAAACTGCAACAAAAGATAGCCGGGTGTTGTGGCAGGCACCTGTAGTCCCAGCTACTTGGGAGGCTGAGGAAAGAGAATCACCTTGGAGGTTGCTGTGAGCTGTGATGCCACCTCACCCTACTGAGGGTTAATAAGTGAGACTCTGTCTCAAAAAAAAAAAAAATCTTAAAAAAAATAACTAAAAGTATTGAGCATACTTCTACATGAACATTGTATCTGGTACAGAGAAATTATGTCATGTCCTAACATGCTCTTCTTTAAGGCTAACAATTTAAATCACCCCTTCCATTTTGTCTGGTATTTACTCAATCTGTACCTTTCATGACTTGCCTAGGACACATTTACTCTCAGTTAATTCACATTGTGTATTCACTCACTTGAGGTGTATTTATTCTTTCAAGTAATAGCCACATTCCTGTGTACTTCCAACTTTAACAAGCATGATTATTTAGAAACTATATGAATAGTTAAATATGTATCCAGTCCCCAATTGAAAAAAGTAAAATCCAAGCCCAAGTGAACAATAGCAAAAACAATCACCATTTTCTGTAAGTCAGGCATTAGCCTGAGAAGATTCTACACAATCTCTTTTGATCCTCAGCACAACACATAGAGAGACACTATCATTTTTTCTTCATTGAGGAAAATGTACGGAGTTAGCGAAGAGTTAGTAACTAGAAGAGCCCAGAATGGAATGGC
Organism: Arctocebus calabarensis; assembly: GCA_963573935.1. Lineage (NCBI taxonomy): Eukaryota > Metazoa > Chordata > Mammalia > Primates > Lorisidae > Arctocebus > Arctocebus calabarensis. The sequence continues at coordinate 10,338 of CAUYON010074577.1, read as the reverse complement.
AGACTCTTTGATTCCAAACTATACACATCATTTTCCATACACCTCATTGTGCAGATGGACTTTGCCCCCGGGTGGCAATTCCTGTGGGCGACCGTGGCAGAAGTCAGCACAGCACAAGAGGAAGGTTGAGGGCTGACAACAGCACGCTCACAACACATTAATTTATAGTGGCTGAGCACTTTTTTCTTTTTTGCATGTAAAGCTTCAACAGTTAGGTCAGATAGTCCAGTGAAATTATAATGCAAAATCATCGCTTTGTGATTATTTTGATCATGAAAATTATTCATTTTTAACATGCTTAAAATTTAAAAAGGATAAAGTTCTTGACATTTCAAAGCCTTTATTTTTAGGCTATTAAAGTTCCTTTATAAGCAATACTGCCTCAATGATGAGTAAAGCTTTCAACAAAATAGATAGATTTGATACTAGCCAGAAGCTCTAAAATGCTTGACTGACCCAACAACAGGTGGTAACACCTTCCTACCTCTCAAGCACCTCTAGGGTACAATATTTTTATCACTATATTTGTAATAGTTCAAGAGTTTTTTTTAATATTAATATATACATAAAGTTCTAGTGTATATGAATATATGTATGAATACATATATTTATGTGTATACGTGTGTGTTTTTATGTTGCTATTCCATTGCTTACTAATTCTCCGGATCGTGATTTTTATCCTCTTTATCTTACTCATCATTAAAATTGTTACCCTTTGCCAGGAGTGCTCAGTCACACCTGTAATGCTCGCTCTCCGGGAGGTTGAGACAGGCAGATCCCTTGAGCTTAGGAGTTCAAGAAAAGCTTCAGCAAGAGAGAAAACATCATCTCTAAGAAATGAAAAAAAAACAATAATAAAAAGTAGCTGGGTGTTGTGGCAGGTGCCTGTAGTCTCAGCTATTTGAGAAATGGAGGCTAAAGAGTTGCTTGACCATAGGGGATTGAGGCTGCTGGGAGTTATGATGATGCCACTGCATCCTAGCCAGGTGACAGAGCGAGACTCAGTCTCTAAAATAAATTAAATCAAATCTTTATTAAGAAACAGTTACCTTTATTAAGAAAATTAGTGTGCTCACTATTCAGTGAAAAAATATATAACTTTAAAATTTGAAGTGTTTTTGGAGATCCTTATAGCTCTCTCCAGTATAAACTAATTTATACAATACAATGAAAATTTACCTAAGGGTGAAGAGCATGCAAACTACTCAGTAATTCCAGATTGCTGATTTTGTAGTGCAGGATAGTTCACAAAAATCAATCAAAACGTTTGCCACTTTTTTATTGCATGATTAAAATAAAATCCCCGCTTACTTTATCCCATTTTAATCCCATTTAATCTCGGTTAATCTACTAAAATATTACAATTATCATGAATTTGCTTTACTGTACCGTCAGATTGTTCAAGAAAGCATCGTGCACACGGAGACTCCCAGGAGTCCCTACTCCATGTTTGACTTGCCACTCTTGGCATCAGTTGCTTTGTGTGTGTATGTGTGAGTCACACGCATGGCCGAGAGAGGGACAGAGCAACGGACAGGTTCACATAGAGAGGAGAGGAGACGGGAGCTTAATGTTACAGCCTAAAATTATGATGGAATCTGCTTTTCTGTTGCTTACACCCCAGAGTAAGTCATATTTTCTGCAAGTCAATGAATTATTTTGAAACTGAAATCAATTCCCTGAACTATAGGATTTCCTTACTCATTTTCCCTTACTCATTTTCTCTTGTGCTTTAAATCTTGCCTATTTGGAGTGATAAAGTTTCTTTCTCTTGAACTACATATGGTTTAGGAAACATGATTCTGTTTCTCTAAAAAAAGCATTGAAAAATATAAATATTGTTTATATCTCTAAGTCCATATTTTTGTCTAAAGCCTCCATATTTCTTTGGTTTCCCCAAATATTGTGACTTCCTAACTTAAAATGTGAAAGTATACTGTCTTGTACATGTTTAAAGTGTGATTAAATGAAAATGTGTATTTTGTCTGACAATGTTATCCATGATTTCTGAAACAGAGAAAACTATAGGAAACTAGAATACAATTTATTAATAAATGGATTCATTTGATTTTTGGTGTAAGCATTTGCTGCCATTTTTTAATTTCAAATTGAAATGAGGAAATAAATTTTTAGGTTATGTTGTTCTCACTTCCAAAGTAAAGTTCAAGTTGTAGGAGAGCACCTCACCCAGGGAGGCATACTGAATACCCTCGCATTGTGCACATTAGGTGAGATCCCACCAATGCCCTCCCCCCTTCCAAATGGCCCCCCACCAATCACCAACCCCCTTCCACTCCCCTCTCCCACCTCACCCACTTTACCCCCGTCACCACTTCCCCGTGCTAGACTATATTTGTGGTTCATCATTTGTATGAGTATGTAAGTTTTTATATATTGGTTTCATATTAATATTGAGTACATTGGATATTTATTTTTCCATTCTTGAGATACTTTAATAAGAAGAATGTATTTCAACTCCAACCAGGTAAACATAAAAGTTGTAAATTACTCATCTTTATGGGGAATGTACATAAAGATTACATGTACATTCCCCATGCACATGGGTGATGTATGGCTGAACAGTATTTCATGGTATAAGCATACCACAATTTGTTAATTGATTCATGAGTTGATGGACATTTGGGTTGCTTCCATGAGTTGGCAATTATGAACTAAGGTGCAATAAACATTCTGGTGCAGAAGTCTTTGTGGTAAAATGATTTTGGTCTTTCTGGGTAGGAATCTAGTAATGGGATTCTGGGATCAAATGGAAGGTCAATTTTTAGTACTTTACTGCCATTTTAAAGGGAGCAACTAACTGTAAATAAATACTATCTCCAGGTAACTTTGTTAACAGCTTAGCATAATTAACATGGAAGATAAAAAATAAAACTGATAATTTTGCATAGAATAAATATTAAAGAATAAGTACATGTATCTTCCTAATTAGTTTATTTATTTTATGAATGTCCAGTAATAGTCTAGGTACTAGGGATAAAGCAATGAATCAGATAAAATCTCCTGCCTTCTTTTAAGTTACAAAGAACTAAAGTTTCATTTTTTATTATACCCAGTGTTCATCTATTCATGCTTTTGCCTTAAAGTGAATTTTAAAAACATTAAAAACACAAATATAAGATAGATATTGCAAAGTAAATATGATTAGTGAGAGTTATAAACTTGCTAGGGTCTCACAGAAAGTACTCAAATAGGCTTTCTTTGCTGTATAAATACTTTTATACCTGTTTTCAGTATAACTTTTGCCTGTTATGTCACACAACACAGTAATGTGTATTTCTATAACCAGTTTTATTTACCTCATTTAAGTAAATTCAAAGGCAACATTTTTATCTCAGAGTTTAGAACATGAAAAGAGCCACAAACACTGTTTTTGGCTATTTTCAGATTTTAATATTTATTATTGATTTATTTTATCTTACATTATTTTATTTTCTGCAGTAGGGTCTCTCTCTGTTTCCCATCTAGCGTGTAGTGGCATCATCATAGTTCACTGCTCAAGCTCCTGGACTTAAGAGACCCTCCTGCCTCTGCCTCAGTAGCTGGCACTTACAGACACATGTGACCATGCCACACTGATTTGGGAGTGTGTGTGTGTGTGTGTGTGTGCATGTGCGTGCTATGTAGGTGAGGTCTCTCTATGTTGCTTAGGCCAATTTCAAACTTCTAGCCTCAACCAATCCTCTCACCTAGGTTTCCAAAGTGCTAAGACACAGCTGGAAGCCCCTACACCCAGCCTCAAATTTTTTAATATGATTTCCTCTAAAGATTACTATCTTGATTTGCTTATTTGTATCGATAAGAAAGTATATTTTATGTGCCCAGCCCAACTAGATCCAAAATTACTCTAGAAAATTAGAAATTGATAATTTGATTTAAAGGAAAAAAATTATTAGAAATTAACAAGGCATAGATAAAAAATATTCATGTTGGTAATAGAGTTTTGTGTAAGCTAATAGTTGAGTTTAAGTTCTTTACCTTTTTGAGCTACTCTATTACTGATTATAAATTCAATTTATTCTAACAAATATATTTCTATAAAGCTTTACAAATATATACCTTATTTCATTGCACACAAACATCCTCACAAGATAAATATTTTTGTTAAGCTGTTTCTGATTTTTATTTCATTTGCTCATTTTATTTAATTGTTCTTTTCTTTTACTTTGGGTTTTATGTTATTCTTCACCTCTGATTAAAAGTTATTTATTGTTTCCCCTCTGCAAAGCCACTAGAACCACTATTTAGAAATATCCACAAGCTTCCAACAGAGGATAATGGACCTAATTATTTATGAATTTATATTGTGTTTGTTTTGTTCATCAGTTGACCTATATTATTTGAACAATAGTATATTCTAGGAAAGGAATAACTAGAAAGAAGAGATATTAACCAATCTTACAATTTCTTCCTTAATGAGTTTCATTCTCTCCCTTTCCACGTTGGAGAAAATTTGGAAGACAAAATGAGTAGAGGCACGACTAAACAGGGGAGACTAACTTAGACCTTAAATCCTACTGTGCAACCTACTAGGGATGTGACTATAGAAATAATAGTTAATCTCTTGAATTTGCATCTTTCTATTATAAAATGGTTAAATCTATCTTTCTTGTAGAATTGGTATGGACAGAATTAGATAAATTGGGTAAAATGTTTAGGTAGTGACTTGTGCTCAATACTCCATATGAGAAATATGTCTGTGGATAAGGAAATTGCAGTACATATGTGTGGTTGAATATTATACAGCCACCACGAAAGAATGAAATCTTGCCATCTGCAACAATATGGATGGGAGTAGAAAACGTGTTAAGTGAAATAAGCCAAGAACAGAAAGACAAATCTCACATGTTCTCACTCATGATCTCATAAAGACAGGAAGAAAAACAGAGGTTATCAAAGGCCAGGAAGGGTAGCAGGAACAGGTGGGGGTACTACAAAGCACAGATGGATGATGGGTGAAAAAATATAGTTCAATAGAATAAGAAATATTTGATAGCACAACAAAGTACATCAACCATAAGTTAAGGGATACTTTAAAGTAACTAAAAGAGTAGAATTGAGATGTTCCTAACACAAAGAACTTATAAATGCCTGAGGTGGTGTATATCCAAATTATACTCATTAATTTACATTGTATGTCCATATCAAAACATTACATGTACCCTAAAATGTATTTATAACTCATATGCACCCATAATACTTACAAATAGAAAATTGAATTAAAGAAAATATTTTTTGAGATTCCAAGGATATAAAAAGCAAGACCAAGAGTTAAAACAATTGGATAAATATTGATACAAGTCAGAATATTTTTAAGCCATAGGAGAACTCATACGTAGCACCTGCGAGATTTATTGAAAGGCTCCTTGTCTTCCTCAGTGGTTAGATGGAAAGAGCACCTTCACCTTCGGAAGTGATGACTCGATCAGTCTATGTTCACCTCTGTTGTAAGGTGGAGGAGTCAAAGTGATAGGTTTTCCACATACCCTAGAAGAAATTAGCGGCAACAAAACTGATGGAAGAGGGTAAACATAAAGGTAAGAACTAACAAATTTTGGTGACTATTTTACCCTTGAACAAATTTTGGTGACTATTTTACCCTTAACATCAGTGTTATTGATAAAATTTTCAAGAAATACAAATGGAAATAGAATTTATTTTTATATCACTTAAAGATATTATTTTAATAACCATATAATAATTTAACCACACCTAGAAGATGTTAAACAAATATTTAGCGATCTAACACATTATAAATAGCCCAGTCTTTATATACATTTTCTCTAAGGAACAAATAAAGCTATATACTTTCTGGATATTTGATGTTATACAAAGTGTTTTTCTTATTAAATTAATATTGGAGAAGGGAGTTGTTTAAGAAAATACTGCTCTCTCTCTTTCTTTCTCTTCCTCTATGTATATACATATACGTATGTGATTTATATAATAAATGCAACCACAATGGCAGTGTGTTTTCTGGATGTTAGTAGCCTGAAATTCCTTTCAGCAGCAGCATTAATCAGTTAAGGATGGGTTGTTTTAGTATCTTTAATGGCCTTTGTTGATAAATGGAGATTTTGTTTACAGATTATTCTTCATTGAACTGCCGTAGATTGCAAGCTATGATTCTTAAGAGATGTTCTTAAAATACAAATTGTGCGGCTAAGAAATCTGTTCACAGCTAAATTAAATTAGATAGCTGCATTCTTTATGAAGCATAGGTAATGGAGCATTATGCTACAAATCCCTTTTCCTGAGACATTAGGGTAGACTGCATTAAAAATACAATTTTTTCCCAAGAAATATTTCCCTGCTTGTGAGAAAGTTTATGAGCCTACTTGTTGTTTCTCCTGAGTAATTTATGTAGAATACACAGCATTTGAAATTGATTTTATGATGTTTGACTATTATAATGAATACCTGCCTTCAGGTCAGGCGTTGCCAACAATTTTTATTTTTAAAAAATGAACAAAAACAGAAGTGCACGCTTGTATTTTCCAGATGTCTTAATAATGTTGAATATACAGAGAGCTCAGTGGCAAGATTTCAAATAATTGTCGAAGTCAATATTCTGTTTCACATAGAATAATTTTTTATTGTTCCTTTCAGGATAACATTATTCAAAGGCTTGTAATACATGATTATCATTCATCTTGGTTTTATTAATATTACATTCATATAAGTCTTGTAGCTTGAGTACACAGTCTACACATTTGGGTATAATTATGTTCCTTCAGAATTCATTTTCATTTCCCAAATACTATTCACTTAAAAAAATTTCTAACTAGAGTGTTGAATGTGTTTCTTTCCATCTTCTTTATTTTCTTTCTTGTGTTAGGAGAAATAGCTCTAGAAAATAAATGATTGCATTTGACTGAACTATTAAAAACATGATACCACTTCATTTAATTAAATGTGGAAGTTGGATTTTTAAGAGGATTTAAATGCTATAATATCTGACCAGATGACATCATTTTCTCCAATGGCTTCTTTTATTTTGAGTGACGTGTTTGTGTAGGAACCTCCTAGGCCAGACCTGTGCCATTCCAACTTTGAGCTCTATCTACCATTTTTACATTATTTGTAAAAAAAAAATTCAAGTTAAAAATATTATTGGAAAAATTAAATAGTATTGCAAGTCTTCTCACAAAGACAAAAATGATATAGGCAGAGTTTTTCCTAAGAGAATTAGGGAGTGCAAGAATACCATGATTAGTACCATCTTGCTCACAGGAGGCCTTATGACAATACATCTTGGCTGGGTGTGGTGGCTCATGCCTATAATCCCAGCACTCTGGGAGGCCGAGGTGGGTGGATTGCTTGAGCTCACAAGTTTGAGACCAGCCTGAGCAAATGTGAGACCCCCGTTCCTACTAATAATAGAAAAACTGAGGCAAGAGGATAGCTGAAGCCCAAATTGGAGGTTGCTATGAGCTATGATGCCAAGACTCTGTCTCAAAAATAAACACTAACAAAAAAATATATATCTTTTCCCTGGCATTGTTCTTAAATTACCTCTGAGAACTCTTTCTTCTAGATGTTAATATTTATTTATAGTTACTGTTGATTTATGGCATAATCTAATATTTATTCTAATGAGTATACTAAGATCATAAAAATTCAAAAATTTATATTATTTTATAGTCCATTATATTTTCTTACTGACTGAAGTGTTTGTAATGTGAAGGCCAGAGGTTATTTTCTACTCTGAACCTGAAACTAGAATAAATTTGGCATGCATAAAAATGGATATAATGGGCAGAAAATAAACATATGCCAGGAATTCGGAGGTCCCTGAGGTCAGGAATCTGCATATTTTGTGTGTTTTTCACTCTTTTCTCCTAATAATACTTATGTCATTCTTCTATGTTCTTTTCATAATTAATAATATCACAGACCTTATAAGGATTACAGGTACGTGGAGAATCAGATAATTTGCTCCAGGATTCTCGATCAAGAAAATTCTTTAAATTCCATAAAGTCATATCGCATTAGTAATGCTTGGCACAAGTAGGATACGTACATACATTTTACAATGTGATTATTCATCTTTTGGGTGTGTAAGGTCAATGAAAATTAATAAAACACAAAATCTCAAAAAAATCTGGTAATTATCTTGTGACTATTTCAAATATATTGACTCATAATATAGGATTTTCTATATATAAAAGTATTAATTTATTAACTGTAAACATTTAAAACAACTCACTATTTTCACAAATAACTTTTAGCATCCTTTTCATTTTAAAATTTATGATAAATATTGACCAATATGAATTAGCTTCACAAGTAAAAATCCCTACTGCTCATCTCAGTAAATCATTCTAGGCAGCTTAAATTGGTAATTGTGTGTGTTAGTTTTTTTTTTTTTTTTTACTGTAGTTTATATGTATTTGCAGCCGCTTATTATCCAGCCTTATGTTGATGTAACTCAGGAATTGTTCATTAAAATCTTTAGACTGATCAGATTTTGTAAAACACAAGAGCTTTATGAGGCTGGTTCTTGCGTATTTATATTTATCTTTGATCATTCTGCTGAGAATTCCGCTCTACATCTTGGTTTCTGAGGGATTTAGTTTGACTTGACTTCAAGTTTGACCATTCTTTCAACAATCCATCTGTGTTCTCTGCTGTGTGCTTTCTAAATAAGTCTTGATTAATTTCTGACACTTCTCTTGCACCATAAACATATACTACTTAGATTCTTAGCTGCTAATTCTATTTGAAGGCAAATATAATTTTTCAGCCCTTTATCAAAACTCTGGCAACTCTTTATAATTTTGAATCTGACCCATTTTTCTAACAAAGGCCACATGTAGTTCTTAGATTTTTCTTTTCTTTTCTTCAGTTTCTTTCTGTCATTCTGATAATGAACCACAGATCAGGAAAACATCTCTAAGAAGTATTTGAAGGCTATCCAAGAAAGTTGTAGTTCTTCTCATATTTCTCAGAATTAAGACGATTCTTGCTTGTTGAGGGGGTGTTCTAGGATATTTTTAGAGTTCTTAATTTGTCTTTTGTTATCACCCATCCAAGGCAGATATGCAGTTTCTACCCCTCAATGATTAAATCATCACTAGTGTGGCCAGCTACTATACACGAACTAGGGCAAATTGAAAATAGATGCCAAAATGTGTAAATTCTGCCTACTTTCCTCCCTGCTTACCAGCCAGATCCAGCAGTAATGCCCAGTTCCCAAATTCTCCATGGCATAAGTTGAACCACAAGTCTAGAACTGTAGATTTTTCATCTGCTACCAAAAAATGAAGGAGACTAAAATTCATGAATTCCCTGTGGGTTATAGAAAAGAAAGCAGCCATTTTAAATAGGCATGCATATAGATAGATGCTTCCCACAGCTACCGATCTCCCAAGTGCTCATTTAAGGGATAAAAGCAACCTTTCAGCTTCACCCTGAAAGGAGTTGAACTCCGCATCTAGCTCCTAGGAGACTTGTTTTTTTTAACTCAACTGTCTTTGCGAACTGTTGGAGCACAGTATCCATTAGGTCCCTAGGGGATTGCAGAGATCAAAAAAACAGTTTGAGAGAGTATGTGGTTTGAATAAGCATGTAGGCATTTCTGATAGCTCCCCTGCACAGCTCAGGGCAGTGTGTGAAAATTATAAACTCCAGCATCTAACTTCTATTATTTATTTATTTATTTGTTTTATTGTTGGGGATTCATTGAGGGTACATGAAACCATGTTACACTGGTTGCATTTATTGGGAAAAGTCCCTCTTACAATCGTGTTTTGCCCCCAAAAGGTGTGGCACACACCAAGACCCCACCCCCTCACTCCTTCCCTCTCTGCTCTCCCCTTCCTTCACCCCCACCGTGTCAATAATTGTCATTAATTGTCCTTATATCAAACTTGAGTACATGAGATTCATGCTTCTCCATTCTTGAGATGCTTTACTAAGAATAATGTGTTCCACTTCCATCCAGATTAATACAAAGGCTGTAAAGTCTCCATTTTCTTTTAATGGCTGAATAGTATTCCATGGTGTACATATACCACAGTTTGTTAATCCCTTCCTGGATTGGTGGGCATTTAGGTTGTTTCCACATTTTGGCGATCGTAAATTGAGCTGCAATGAACAGTCTAGTGCAAGTGTCCTTATGATACAAGGATTTTTTCCCTTCTGGGTAGATGCCAAGTAATGGGATTGCAGGTCAAATGGGAGGTCTAGCTTGAGTTCTTTGAGAGTTCTCCATACTTCCTTCCAAAAAGGTTGTATCAGTTTGCAGTCCCACCAGCAGTGTAAAAGTGTTCCCTTCTCTCCACAACCACGCCAGCATCTGCAGTTTTGAGATTTTAT
>CAUYON010074575.1:0-24932 GCA_963573935.1 Arctocebus calabarensis | reverse complement strand
TATTTCTCAGATCTTTGAGGGCTACAACTTCTTGTCTCAATGTGTCAAAATCTTTGGCCATTTTCTCTTTGAACTCATTCAGTTCTTGAGACATCTTTTGGGTCTTTTGGATTACTGCTTGAAATTCTAATTCCATCTTTTGCTCCATTGAGCTGATCTTAGTTGCTATCCAGATTCTGAATTCAACTTCTGACATCTCAGCCGTTTGCTTGTGCAAGGGATCTTGTGCTTCATCTACCTTGTAGATGCTCCTTGGGGGAGTTGATCTACTCTGGTTATTCATATTGCCAGAGTTTTTCTGTTGATTCCGCCTCATGATTATTTTTCACTATTGCCTATGACCTTACTCAGAGTTGGGGAGGTGTCTCTCCCAGATCAGACCCTGGCAGAATCACTCTGTGAGTGACCCTGTGTTTCTAATGATTTCTCAAACCCTGCAGGGTGGAGAGCTTAAATCCTCCTCAGCCTGCTTAGAAGACACTTTAAATTGCTTACTTGGGCTAAGTCAATGCTTTCCCAGGAAAGCGCTGTGGCTGGGGTCACTCCTTGAGTGGCTATCCACTTACCCAGTGTGCCAAAACTGGTCTCACCCTATACCCCTCAGGGCTAAGGCTACAAGGCGTCTCAGTCCCCACCTTTAGGCTGCTCAGTCACTAGATTACTCGCTCCTGCCCAATGCCTGTTCTGCGACCCTGAGGGTGGGGCTTGCCAGGGCAGTTCTCCCACAATGGCTCCACACAGCCCACCACCAAACATTGGCAGCTCCGTCTGGCTTTGGTGGCCCAATCTGGGGCCCCAGACAACACTCAAAAAAACCCCACACTCCTGCCCAAGTTCTCCCACGGCAGTTCAACCGAGTGCCAAAAGAAACCCAAACGACTCACAGTCAAGGCCCTTCCAGTCTGCAGTCCCACTGCTGCCCCACCCACAGCCGCCGACAGGATCAGACCAAACGAACAGACGCAACCACTTGCCTAATCTCCACCACTTTAGCCTTCCTCAGGGTGTCCAGAAGCCTTGCGCTGTCTCCCTGTGTCCCCAAAGGGAAGTTTCTGGGCAGATCCTGCCTGGCAGAGATGCCTGAAGTCCTCTCTCCCCAGTCTCACCGTGCCCAGTCGCAAGGAAGCTGTTACTCATCCACCATCTTGCTCCACCTCAAAAATGAAAATCTTTTAATTTCTTTTTTTTGTCAGAGTCCTTACATACTCTACTGACTTCAAATTATTGGTCTCCTACAAAGTGATGCTCTTCTGACAAGTGTAGCATTAGACTATTGACTAACTACAGTAATTAAATGTCATGATGAGGTAGTTATATTCTTCAGAAGAAATGAGACTGGGATATATTATAATAACAACCAGGGCCCTCTACTGGAGTCCAGTGCTTTTTTTGATTTGTTTATTTATCAGTTAATAGACTTTATTTACTTTTTATTATATAACAATGTAAGTTTAATTTATATTAAAGAGAGGGAAAATAGTAGGGGGAAGAGATGAGAAATTGGAAGAGAGCAGAGTGAGTGAGGGGAAGATGGTAGAGGCAGGGAGAAAAGGAGCAAGAGAACGAACAGTGGAGCTTCCCAAAGGAAGAAAGGAAGAACGCCAGCCAGACTTTACATTTTAAGAGTAGTTTTAGGAGTTCCTACACACTGTCCCTCTCCCATTACATGATTTCTTTAGTACTTCTACCTTGTTTTAGTGTGGCACACTCCTTACAACTGACGAACAAATAATGATACATTATTATCGGCTAAAGTCTATGAGGAGTGTTAGGGTTCAGTTCTAAGGGTTTTGATAAATGCCCAATATCTTATTGACCTTTACAATATTATACGGGAAAGTTTCACTAACCTAATAAGTCACATAGTTGAAATTATATCATTTACTGCCTTCTTCTGGCTTCTTCACTATGCAATAAGCATTTAATTTTCCTCTACATCTTTTTGTGGCTTGATAGCTCATTTCCTTTTACCATTCAATAATACTCCATTATATGGATATACCACAGTTCTTTTATTCACTTGCCTTTTGAAGGACATTTTCCAGATATGGCAACTACAACTAGAGCTGCAAAACATTCATGTGTTTTGTGTGGTGGACAAATGTTTTCAACAGATACAAGATATCTAGGTGCTTAAACTACTGCCTTATATGATAAGCCCATATTTAGCTTCATGAGAAACTGCCAAACTGTCATCCCAAGGAGCTTTTTTAGCTTCTTTTCACAATAGCAATCAGTGTCAGTTCTTGCCAGTATTTGTTGTTAGTATTTTGAATTTTGGCTATTCTGCTAGGTATGTAGCAAAAAACACTGTTTGCAATTCCTTAGTGACATATATAGGAATTTTCATATACATAACTATCATATGTTTATAGTTTTTGCTGATGCATCTATTCAGTTTGTTCATTTTTTTTTTTTTGTAGAGACAGAGTCTCACTTTATTGCCCTCGGTAGAGTGCCGTGGCATCACAAAGCTCACAGCAACCTCCGACTCCTGGGCTAAGGTGATTCTCTTGCCTCAGCCTCCCGAGTAGCTGGGACCACAGGTGCCCGCCACAACACCTGGCTACAGTTTGTTCATTTTTTAATTGAGTTGTTTTCTTGTTCAGTTTTAAGATTTCTTTGTATATTTTGGGTATAAGACTTATTCCAGATCTATATTTTTCAAATATATTCCCCCAATTTGTGGCTTATCTTTTTGTTGTCTGAACCAAGTCTTTTGAAAAGAGATTTTTAATTTAATTATTTAAGTCCACTTTATCAGTTGTTTCTCTCACAAGTCGTATTCATGATGCTATATCTAAAAAGTCATTGTCAAGCCAAGGTTACCTCTATTTTCTCCTATGCTGTTTTCTAAAATCTTCATACAGTTTTGTTTTACACTTAGTTTTATGATCTATTATGAGATAAGTTTTTTTAAGAACTTAGTGTGTCACTAGATTTATTTTTGCATGTAAATCTCCAGGTGTTTCAGCACTATTTGTTAAAATAATTACTTTTCTCCATTGAAATGCCTTTGCTTCTTTGGCAATGATTAGCTGATTGTATTTGTATGGTTTTATTTTGGCGTTCCCTATTCTGTACCTTAATCTATTTGTCTTTTCTTTTGCCTATACCAAACTATCTTGATTACTGTAATGAGAGTAAATCTTGAAGTCCAGTAGCATCAGGATGTTGACTTTGTTCTTCAATATTATGTTGCCTTTTCTAAGTCTTTTGCATTTTTGCATGAATTTTAACATCAGTTTGTCAATAGCCATACAGTAACTTAGAACATTGAGTTATTGGATAGGATGGATAAATTGTTTGGAAGAACTGATGTCTTGACAATACACAATATTTCTGTGAGCATGGAATATCTTCTGTTTGTGTTTTCTAAAACACATTCTAGAGAGTTAGCCAAAGTCTTGTTAAATGTTTGTAGAATTCACAGTAAACCAATCTATGTTTGGTGTTTTATATTTTGAAGGATTATTAATTATTGATTAAAATTCCCTAACAGATATGATCCTATTTAGAGTATCTATTTCTCATTGTGAAAGTTTTGGTAGATTATGGTTTTCATGAAATTTGTCCTTTTCATCTGTGTGTCAAATTTAAAAGCATAAACTTTTCATGTTATTTTCCTTATGATATCTATGAGATTAGTAGTAATATTTCTTCTTTCATTTCTCAGATTAGTAACTTGTACCTTATATTGGTCCCCCCTTGGTTGAATCCATTCTCATTTTTTCTTTTCTTTTCTTTTTTTTAATCACACAGAGGGTGCCAACAAATGTATACACATTTTAAGAAAAAAAAATTGTATTAAAATTGTAATATTCAATTTATATTTGACTATTGCAATTATAAAGGATATCAGATAATAAACATTAACAGTATGTATTGAGTATTACAATGTATATGCACACATACATTTTTCTTTTTTTCATCTATTTTTTATTTGTATTTATTCATGGGGTATAAATGAAACTTTTTATTGATATATTGCATTGCAATAAAGTCAGGGCCTCAGGATGTAGGTCATGAAGCAACACATATTGTATCCATCAAGCAACCTCCCATCATCCACCCTCCTCTCATTCCCCACCCCTCTGAGTCTCTTTTGTACATCATTTCACACAACAGACTATGGAATGATATATACATTATTTAGCTCCCACCTACAAGTGAAAGCATGTGATATTGGTCTTTCCACGTCTTAATTGGTTCAGGTAAGATAAGAGCTTCCAGTTCCATCCATGTTGCTGCAAAAGATGTGAATTCATTCTTTATTACAGCTGAATAGTATTCCATTTCACATATACAAAATATACACACATTTTTTATTCATGCATCCATTGATGGAAACTTAGGTTGATTCCATCATTTGGCTATTGTGAATAATGCTGTAATAAATATTACAGTACAGATATCCCTTATGACTTACTGATTTTATTTCCTTTGGATACATATCCAATAGTGATATTCCTGGATAATATGATGGTTCTATTATTAATTTTTTGAGAAATCTCCATACTATTTTCCATATGGCTATATCAAGTTACACTTCCACCAACAGTTTATAAGTGTTCTCCTTTCTCTACATGTATGCTAGTATTTATTATATTTTTTCATAATATCCTTACTAATCAGGGTGAAGTGATAGCTCATTGAGATTTAGATTTACACTTCTCTAATGATTAGTAATGATGAGTGGTTTTCCTCTACTCACTGGCCATTTGTCTTTTGAGAAGTATTTATACAGATGTTCTACCCATTTTTATTGGAATTTTATTTTACTTTCTTGCTAATGAGTTGAGTTCCATATAATTCTAGATAATAATCCCTTGTCAGATTCATAGTTCCACAAATATTTTCTCCTATTCTGCAGGCAGTCTTTCCACTTTGTTAATTGTTTCCTTTGTCATATAGATGCTTTTTAATTTTATATGTATAATTCCCATGTTATATTTTTGCTTTTATTGTTATTTTTTGAAAGTCTTATCCAAAAAAGTGCTTCCTCAGAGAGATTTCATGTTTTATTCTAAGAATGTTACCATTACAGAGCTTATATTTAAGTCTTTAATCCATTTTGGGTTTTTTTTTAATATGGTAAAGATAAGGAATCAAGTTTCATTCTTCTTCCTATGGATCTCCAGTTTTTCCAGCATTATTAAAAAGATTATCCTTTTCACAATGTGTGTTTGTACTACTTTTATCAAAAGCCATTTGGCTGTGACAATGTGGGTTCTCTATTCTGTCTAATTGATCTATATGTTTACTTTTAAGATAGTACCATGATGCTTCGGTTACTATAGTTTTGTAGTATATTTTGACGTCAGATAGTGAGATGCCACCACCCTTGATTTTTCAAGATCTTTTGTCGTTTCAGATGAATTTCAGGATTAAGTTTCTATTTCTGTAAGGAATGTCACTGGTATTTTGATAGAGATTGCATTAAATCCTCAGACTACTTTGGGTATCAGAGACATTTTAGCAATGATAATTCTTCTAATCCATGAATATGGGACATCATTTTATTGTACTCTTTAATTTTGTCATCAATATTTTATAGTTTTTGTTGTGATGATCTTTGCTTCCTTGATTAAATTTATTCCTAGGTATCATTTCTATAGCTATTCTAAAATGGGATTGCTTCCTTGATCTCAAAACTTACTGTTGCTGTGTATATGTTAGACTGTTTTGTATGTTGATTTCAAATCCTGTAACTTTACTGAAGCAACTTATTAGTTATAAGAATTTTTTGGTGGAATCTTTATGGTTTTCTATTTATAGGATCGTGTTGCCCACAAACAAGAACAATTTTACTTTCTCCTTCTAATTTGAATGTCTTTTATTTCTTTATATTGCCTAATTGCTCTGGCTGGAAATTCCAGTAATGCATTGAATAAAAGTGGTGAAAGTGAGCATTCTCATTTTGCTCTACATCTTAAAGAAAAAGCTTACAACTTTTTGCCATTTATTATGATGTTAGGTGTGGGTTTCTCATATTTGGTCTTTATTGTGTTGAGATACATTTCATCTATACTTAGTTTATTGAGAATTTTTCATCATTAAGGATGGCAAATTCTATCAAATGCTTCTTCTGCATCTGTTTGTTTTTGTTTTTGATTCTGTTAATGTGAGGTATCATGTTTGAGGATTAACATATGTTGAAACATTCTTAAATCTCTGAGATGAATTATATTTTTAATGTGCTGTTAAATTTGGTTTGTTTGCATTTTGTTGAAGATTTTTCATCTAGGTTCATGAAGGAGAATGGTGTGTAGTTTTCCTTTTTTGCGTCATCTTGTTTTAGTGCTGGCCTCATGGAATGATTTTCGAAGAATTTCTTGCTTTTTAATTTTTTTGTAATACTTTGAAAAGAATTGATATTAGTTCCTTTTAATCTTCCCATTTATTTTTATTGGTATCTGTTCATGGGACAAAAGTGCAATTTTGCTACCTCGATATTTTACACAATAATAAAGTCAGAGTATTCAGTGTATACACTGCTAAAATGATACATATTTTACTTACTATGCAACTTCCCATCATCCACAACCAAACCTCTGAGCCTCTGACATCAGTTATTCCATGCTCTACTTCCAGTAGGCACATTATTTAACATCAAAATATAAATGAGAACTTGTGGTATTTGTTTTTCTGTGTCTAAGTTGTTTTACTTAAGACAGTGGCCTCCAGTACTGGTTATGTAGGTGCAAAAAACATAATTTCATTATTATGGCTGAATGATATTCTATTGTGTATCTACCACAGTTCTTTTACCTAATACTTTATGATCAGATACTTAGGTTGACTCCATAACTTTTCTGTTGTGAATAGTGCTGTAATAAACATATAGTACAGATATCTTTTTGTATATCAGGACGTCTGTTCCTTTGAGTAGTTACCTAGTAGCAGGATTGCTGGATAATATGGTAGGTCTGTGCTTAGTTCTTTCAGACATCACCACACTATTTTCCATAGAGGTTGCACCAATTTACATCACCACTAACAGTGCATAAGAGTTGCTTTTTCTGGTATGTGGGAGCCAAGATGTAGCCGGTCTGTAGCCAAGTTTCCACAAAGGCTCCTATCCAGAAAGAGAGTTAAAGGACAGAAGTTTAGCAAGAAAGCCGATGGTTTGGATCTGAGCCAAAAGAGAAGATTGAAGGACATACATCAACCCTGCTGAGACGAGCTGCAACCCCAAGTATACAAACAAAAGGTACACAAACCATTGCCAAGTGGACAGGAGTCCCCTCCCCAACAAGAACAGCTCACAGTATACTCCATACAAACAAGCAAGTGGAATTCAAATATCTTCCCATTTTATCCGATGGGAGAGACCCTCTAAAAACCGAACCTCGTTCCCCTACTAGGGTGCAATGGAACTCTCCTGCCAGCCGTAAAACTGCATAAAACTGTATATATTCTCTACCTGCAATTTTGAACTCCCAGCACTCCACTCTCACCCCGAGGTCTGGAAGCCTGTCCCTTGTGGAGTCCAGATTCCTGGGCATTTTCTCAAGGGTTGTGGACAGGGCATGGGCTATTGCTGATCTATGCTGATTCTCTGGCATGGGAGAGAGAAGAGGACAGTCTGGAGAGACAGAACCACATAGGAGAGGGGTACCCTGGGGCACAGAACAGCAGCTCCAGCGGGAACAATAGAGCTCACACCCCTGGGGATAGTTTGAAAGGATATTCCCAGTCTCTCTGGGCAATCAAGGAGGCTGGGCATCTTCTCCGGTAACAGCCACTGGCAGAACAGATTTGGGATAGAAATGCAGGTCCCATGAGTAAAGGGTATGCCTGATGCAGTACCGGCCTGGGTGGAGCACAGGGACTAGAATATACAAGCACAGAGACAGCAGAATCCCAGGGAGGGGCTGACCCAGCAGACTGTTTCACTGAGTCTCAGGAACTGCAGCTGAGACTGGGTAGTGGCATAGACAGGGCAGAACTGGTTGGGGTGGAGCGCGGAAACTAGAATATGCTCCACAGAGACAGCAGACTCCCAGGGTGGGGCTGACCCAGCAGCCTATTTCACTGAGTCTCAGGAACTGCAGCTGAGACTGGGCAATGGCACAGATAGGGCAGAGTTATTCAAAGAGTGTCTGTATTCCCGGGACAGAAACAAATTCTGAGAAGTTGTTCTGTTCTGTCAGCAACATCAATCAGGGGCAGGGCTGGAATTGAGTGAAACACCTTAGCCCTCATGAAGAACCCAAGGTTGTCAGGTCTCACCACACCCTGCCGGATAGTGGCAGAGAGTGGTGGCCTGGCTGAGGAGACATAGATCTCCCTGTGACTCAGGCAGGTGCAAAACCCCTGGAGAATCTTCTCATTGGAGGGAACTGGGTCACAGCACAGCAAGTTTACCAGTGACTGGGTGTGACAGAGGTGCAAGTTGGGGAAGGAGACATCAACCACCCCAGACTCATTTATTTTCTGGGTGGGTCCTTCTGACCTCTCAGAGTATCGGAGTGAGTCATACTCTAGCTGCCAGCAGACCCTCCCTCTCTAGATGCCAGAGACCTTTTGAACTCTCCCACCTGAGACAACTGCTGACTGGGACAATTGATTTGGGCCTCTTGAACTGGACCAACCACCTGAGGACTTTCCAAAGTGGTATTCTGGGTATGTAGTTGAGGAAAGGTTTGGATTTCCTTTTCCAATTGTTGCCTGTGGGGGCAAGGGTGACTTGATTGCTCATAATTCTCCACACTCGGGACATCAACCTAGAGTAACTGATTCTGCAGGGTAAGACATCAGCTGAAAATAAGACTGAGCCACTTAGCCCCAACACACCAAGAAGGTCCCCAGTTTCTCAGGCCATAGTATTGTAAGAGTCCTTGGCAAAGCGCTAGGGGAAAAGGTACAGACACCAGTCCCAGCTTTGGGGCAAAGGAATGGCTAATCACTACTCCTGGAACCTCCAACCCAAATTCTCCTTATCTCCTCATCTAGCCAAACAGTGTCAAATAATCATGGGGTGGAATCAGCGGAAAAGCTCCAGCAACATGAATAACCAGACTAGATCGACCCTCCAAGGAACAATTTGGTAGACACAACTGAAGATCCCATTCATAAACAGATGGCTGAGATGTCAGAAACCTAATTCAGAATTTGGATTGCAAATAAGATCAATAAAATAGAGGAAAAGTTGGAACTAGAAATTCAAGAAACATTTCAAAAGTTGTCTCAAGAAATCCAGGAATTCAAAGACAAAATCACCAAATATTTTGACACATTGAGACAAGAATGTACTGCCCTCAAAGATCTGAGAAATACAGTAGAATCCTTCAGTAACAGAATGGAGCAAGCAGAAGAAAGGATCTCTGACATCGAAGACAAAGCTTTCTAACGCTCCCAAACTTTCAAACAGGAAAAGAAATGGAGGGAAAAATGGATCATTCTCTCAGAGAGCTCTGGGATAATTCAAAGAAAACCAATATTCACCTTATAGGAATCCCTGAAAGTGATGAAGTGTCTTCACAAGGCACAGAGTCTCTTCTTCATGAGATTATGAAAGAGAACTTTCCAGACATGCCAAGAGACTCCAAAACTCAGATATAAGACAGTTTCAGAACCCCAGCATGACTCAACCCAAATAAGACATCCCCCAGGCACATCATAATTCACTAAAGTTAATATGAAGGAGAAAATTCTGAAAGCAGCCAGATGGAAGAAAACCATAACCTACAAGAAGAAGAATATTAGAATAACTGCAGATCTCTCAGCTTAAACCTTTCGAGCTAGAAGAGGATGATCATCAACTTTTAATCTCCTAAAACAAAATAACTTTCAACCTAGGATCCTGTATCCAGATAAACTGAGTTTCATTTATGATGGAGAAATTCAATACTCTAATGACATCCACATGTTGAAGAAATTTGCCATAACTAAACCAGCTATTCAGGATATTCTTAGACCTATCCTCCATGAAGACCAGCATAATCTTTTGCCACAAAAGTAAACTTACTCAGAAACTTTTGATCAAATTTCAACTTCCACAGTGGTAAAAGGATTAAACATGTCCACTGGACTTTCAAAAGTCTTATCATTATTCTCAATGTGAATGGTTTAAATTGTCCTCTAAAGAGGCACAGATTGGCTGACTGGATACAAAAACTCAGACCAGATATCTGCTGCATACAAAAATCTCATCTTACCTTAAAAGATAAATATAGGCTTAAGGCAAAGGGATGGTCACCTATATACCAGGCAAATGGAAAGGAGAAAAAAGCAAGTGTTGCAATCTGATTCACAGATACAATAGGCTTTAAACCAACCAAAGTAAGGAAGGATAAGTATGGACACTTCATATTTGCTAAAGGTAGTACTCAATATGATGACATTTCAATTATTAATATTTATGCACCCAACCAGAATGTGCCTCAATCTATAAGAGAAACTCTAACAGACATGAGCAAGTTGATTTCCTCCAGCTCCATAGTAGTTGGAGATTTTAACACTCCTTTATCAGTGTTGGATAGATCCTCCAATAAGAAGTTAAGCAAAGAAATTTTAGATTTAAATTTAACCATTCAACAT
Source organism: Arctocebus calabarensis (assembly GCA_963573935.1). Lineage (NCBI taxonomy): Eukaryota > Metazoa > Chordata > Mammalia > Primates > Lorisidae > Arctocebus > Arctocebus calabarensis. Next base: position 14,387 of record CAUYON010074575.1, on the reverse strand, counting down.
CTGGATTTAACAGATATCTACAGAACATTTCATCCCAACAAAACTGAATACACATTCTTCTCATTAGCCCACAGAACATACTCCAAAATCAATCACCTCTCAGGTTACACATCTAACATTAGCAAATTTAAAAGAATAGCAATTATTCCTTGCATCTTCTCAGACCATCATGGAATAAAAGTTGAACTCAGTAACAGTAGGAATCTACATACTCATACAAAAACATACAAGTTAAATAACCTTATGCTGAATGATAGATGGATCATAGAAGAGATTAAGAAAGAAATTACCAAATTTTTGGAACAAAATGACAATGAAGACATGAATTATCAGAGCCTCTGGGATACTGCAAAAGCAGTCCTAAGAGGGAAATTTATAGCACTACAAGCCTTCCTCAAGAGAACAGAAAGAGAGGAAGTTAACTTAATGGGACATCTCAAGCAACTGGAAAAGGAGGAACAATCCAATCCCAAACCCAGCAGAAGAAAAGAAATAACCAAAATTAGATCAGAATTAAATGAAATTGAAAACAAAGAATTATGCAACAGATCAATAAATCAAAAAGTTGGTTTTTTTAAAATGTCAATAAAATAGATAAACCTTTAGCTATCCTAACCAGGAAAAAAATGGTAAAATCTCTAATTTCATCAATCAGAAATGGTAAAGATGAAATAACAATAGACTCCTCAGAAATTCAAAAAATCCTTAATGAATATTACAAGAAATTTTATTCTTAGAAATATGAAAACCTGAAGGAAATTGAACAATACTTGGAAGCATGCCAGGTTCCAAAACTCAGCCAGAATTAAGTGGAAATGTTGAATAGGCCTATATCAAGTTCTGAAATAGCATCAACTATACAAAATCTCCCTAAAAAGAAAAGCCCAGGACCAAAAGTCTTCACATCAGGATTCTACCAAACCTTTAAAGAGGAACTAGCACCTATATTACTCAACTTTTTCCAAAATATAGAAAAAGAAGGAATACTACCCAACACATTCTGCGAAGCAAACATCACCTTGATCCAGAAACCAGGAAAAGACCCAACAAGAAAAGAAAAGTATAGATCAATATCACTAATGAATATATGCAAAATGCAAAAATATAAATAAATAATAAATATAAATATAAATGCAAAAATATTCAACAAGATCCTAACAAACAGAATTCAGCAACATATCAAACAAATTATACACCATGACCAAGTAGGTTTTATCCCAGGGTTTCAAGGCTGGTTCAGTATACGTGAGTCTATAAATATAATTCAGCACATAAACAACATAAAAAACAAAGACCCCATAATTCTCTCAATTGAAGAAGAAAAAGCTTTTGATAAAATCCAGCATCGCTTCATGATCAGAACACTTAAGAAAATTGGTATAGAAGGGACATTTTTTAAACTGATAGAGGCCATATACAGCAAAGCCACAGCCAATATCGTATTGAATGGAGTTAAATTGAAATCATTTCCACTCATATCAGGAACCAGGCAATGTTGCCCATTGTCTCCACTGCTCTTTAACATCGTAATGGAAGTTGTAGCCATTGCAATTAAGAAAGAGAAGGCAATCAAGGGTATCCATGTAGGGTCAGAAGAGATCAAACATTCACTCTTCATAGATGATATGAATGTATACCTGGAAAACACCAGGAATCTACTACAAAACTCCAAGAAGTGATCAAGGAATACAGAAGTATCTCAGGTTACAAAATCAACACTCATAAATCTGTAGCCCTTATATATGCCAACAATAGCCAAGCTGAAATACAGTCAAGGACTCTATTCTGTTCACAGTAGTTCCAAAGAAGATGAAATATTTGGGAGTTTACCTAACAAAGGATGTGAAAGACCTCTATAAAGAGAACTATGAAAATGTAAGGTAAAAAATAGCTAAAAATGTTAACAAATGGAAAAATATTCCATGCTCATGGCTGGGAAGAATCAACATTGTTAAAATGTCCATACTACCCAAAGCAATATACAATTTTAATGCAATTTCTATTAAACCTCAATTGTCATAATTTAAAGATCTCAAAAAAATAATACATTATTTTATATGGAGTCAGAAAAAACCTCAAAGACCTGAGACATTACTCAGAAATAAAAACAAAGCAGGAGGAATTACGCTACCAGACTTCAAATTATACTATAAATCAATAGTGATCAAAAGAGCATGGTATTGGCACAAACAGTGACGTAGATGTATGGAACAGAATAGAGAACCAAGAGATGAACCTAGCTACCTACCTTTATTTGATCTTTGACAAGCCAATTAAAAACATTCAGTAGGGAAAAGATTCCCTATTTAACAAATGGTGCTAGGTGAACTGGCAGGCGACCTGTACAAGAGTGAAACTAGACCCACACCTTTCATCATTAACTAAGATAGACTCTCACTATATTAAAGATTTAAACATAAGACATGAAACTATAAAAATGCTAGAAGAAAGTGCAGGGAAAACTCTTGAAGAAATCAGCCTGGGTGAATATTTTATGAGGAGGACTCCCCAGGCAATTGAAGCATCATCAAAAATACACTACTGGGACCTGATTAAACTAAAAAGCTTCTGCACAGCCTAGAACACAGTTAGTAAAGCAAGCAGACAGCCCTCAGAATGGGAGAAGATATTTGCAGGTTATGCCTCCAACAAAGGTTTAATAACCAGAATCCACAGACAACTCAAATGTATTAGCATGAAAAGAACAAGTGATCCCCTCTCAGGGTGGGCAAGGGACCTGAGGAGAAACTTCTCTGAAGAAGACAGGCACAAGGCCTACAGACACATGAAAGAATGCTCATCATCCTTAATCATCAGAGAAATGCAAATCAAAACCACTTTGAGATATCATCTAACCCCAGCAAGATTAGCCCACATAACAAAATCCCCAAACCAGAAATGTTTGAGTGGATGTAGAGAAAAGGGATTGCATTCTACATTGCTGGTGAGAATGCAAACTAACACGTTATTTTTGCAAAGATATCTGCAGAATACTTGGAGATCTAAAAATAGATCTGCCATTTGATCCTATAATTCTTCTACTAGGTATATACCCAGAAGACCAAAAATCACATTATAACAAAGATATTTGTATCAGAATGTTTATTGCAGCACAATTCATAATTGCTGTCATGGAAGGAGCCCAACTGCCCATCAACCGAGGAATAGATTAATAAATTGTGGTATATGTACACCATGGAATATTACACAGCATTAAAGAAAGATGGAGACTTTACCTCTTTCATGTTTACATGGATGGAGCTGGAACGTATTCTTCTTAGCAAAGTATCTCAAGAATGGAAGAAAAGGTATCCAATATACTCAGCCCTACTATGAAACTAATCTATAGCTTTCATATAAAGGCTATAATCCAATTATAGTACAAGAATATGGGGAAAGGGGCAAGGGAGGGGAGGGGAGAGGAGAGGATGGGTGGCAGGAGGGTAATCAGTGGGTTCACACCTATGGTGCATCTTAGAAGGGTACAGATGAAACTTACTAAATGTAGAATATAAATGTCTTAACACAATAACTAAGAAAATGCCATTTAACCAGTTTGATGAAACTATTTCAGAATGTATATGAAACCAGCACATTGTACCCCACAATTGCGTTAATGTACACAGCTATGATTTAATAATTTTTAAAAAGACTTGCTTTTTCTCTACATTCTCTCCAATATCTGTTATTTTTTCTTTTTAACACTAATAATTATGGCTAATGTAACTCATTATTTAATGTGCATTTCTCTGATAATTAGTGATGTTGAGTATTTTTTCACATGTCTGTTGGCCATTGGTTTGTCTTCTTTTAGAAAATGTCTATTCATATCCTTAGCCCAGTTTTAATGGGGCTATTTGGAGTGGGTTTGTTATTGCTTTTGAGCTTTATGACTTTCTTGTAAACTCTGTGTATTATCCTTTTGTCAGACACATAGTTTGCAAATATTTTCTCTCATTTTGTAAGGTGTCTGCACACTTTATTATTTCTTTTGAAATGCAGATGGTTTTAGACATTCCATTTGTCTATTTTTTTGTTTTATAGCCTGTTCTTCTAACATCTTAATGAATTCTTTGCCTAGATTAATTTTCAAAAGAATGTTCTCTAGGCTTTCTCCTAGTATTTTTATAGGTTCAGAACTGACATTCAAGTCTTAAATCCGTGTTGAGTTGTATATGGCAAAAGATAGGAATTCGGTTTTATTCTTATGCATATGGAAATCTAATTTTCCTACCACCATTTATTGAAAAGAGCACCCTTTCCTTGTTTATGTTCTTGTCAAGTTATAGTCAGTGACTGTAAGTGTGTGGTTTTATTTCTGGGTTCTCTATAACATTCCCTTAATTTATGGTCTATGTGTCTATTTTTATACCTCTACCATGTTATTTTGGTTGCTATAGCCTTGTAGCGTAGTTCAAAGTCAGGCAATGTGATATCACCAGCTTTGTTCTTTTTGTTCAAGATTACTTTTGCTATCTGGACTTTTTGGTTCTGTGTTGATAAGGATTGCACTGAACTTGAAAATTGCTTTGGGCAGCATAGTCATTTTAATGATATTAATTCTTCTGATCAATGAACACGAGATTAATTTTCCCTTTTTTTTGCATGTTCTCTAATTTCTTTCATGAGTGTTTTATAGTTTTCCTTGTAGAGATCTTTTACTTCCTTGGTTAAATACATGTATATCCCTAGATATATTTTAGTAGCTAATAGATATGGAATTTCCTTCTTAATTTAATTCTCAGAAAGATCATTATTGATGTGTGAAAATGCATATTAATTTTATATCTTGAAATTTTACTGTATTCATTTACCAATTCTGAGAAGTTCTTTTTTTTCTTATTTTGTTTTTGTTTTTGTTTTTGTTTTGGTAGAGTTTTTAGAGTTTTCTAGATATAAGAACACATGATCATTTAAATAGGAATGATTTGTCTTCTTTTCCAATTGAATGTCTTATATTTTTTTCTCTAGCCTTCTTTCTCAGGGGAATACTTCTACTACTGTGCTGAATAAGAGTGGTGAAAGTGAGCATCCTTGCCTTGTTCTAGTTCTTATAAGGGGATGCTTTCAATTTTTCCCATTCAGTCTGTTGTTGGCTCTGGGTTTCTCACATACAGCTTTTATATTTTGTGGTTTCTTCCTCTGTCTATTGAGACACAGAATGGTGTTTGTTCTTAATTTAGTTTGTGTGTTATATTAAATTTATTGATTTGTGTATGATAAACCATCCTTACATTGCTGGTATAAATTCACAAGATCATAGCATACTACCTCATGCGCTGTTGGATAAATTTACTAGTATTTTGTTGAGAATTGTTGCTTCCATTTTTATCAGGGATATTGATCTATAGTTTTTATTCCTTGTCTAGTTTGGGTATCAGTATGATGCTGGCCTTATGAAATGACTTAGGGATAATTTTCTTCTCCTTAATGTTTTGGAATAATTTCAAGAGTTCTTTGTATGTTTGACAGAATTTAGCTGTAAATTCATCCAGTCTTCAGCTTTATTCCTGGGGGATATTTTGTTGTTGTTGTTGTTACTGAATTCAATCTTGTTACTCATATTAGTCTGCTCAATAGGTCAATTTCTTCCTGGGTAATTTTCAGGAAGTTATCTATTTCTTCTGGGTTTTCTGGTTAATGAGTACATTTTATAATAATCTCTAACAATGTTTTGTATTTCTGTGGTGGCAGTTGTAATGTCTCATTTTTCATTTCTAATGTGCTTGTTTGGATCTCATCTTCCTCCTTTTCTTGATCAATCTAGTTAGGGGTTTATCAATTTTCTTTATCTCAATGAACAACTAACTTTTTCCCCCATTGATCCATTATTTTCTTAATTGTGACTTTATTGATCTTTTTAATTTATTTTCTTGTGCTAACTTTAGATTTGATTTGTCCTTATTTTCCAGTTTCTTGAGGTGCAATTTTGGCAGTTAATTTGTAATTTTTATATTTTTGTCATGTAAGAATTTAATTATATCATATATGTAATATGTATATTATATATATATATTCCCCTTTATTTATTCCACACATTCTGATATGTTGCAATTTCAAAATCTTTCTTAATTTCCATTTTTATTTCTTCATTGACCCAGTGATTTCTCAGCATGTGTTTAACATCTACATATTTTCATAATTCTGAAGTTCTTCTTTATATTGACATCTAGCTTTATTTCACTGTGGTCTAACAAGATACTATATATGATTTTGATTTTTTTAATTTATTAACTTTTTTATGCTCTAGCATATGATCTATCTTGGAAAATGTTCCATGTACTGATGAAAAGAATACTATACTTGTTGGGTAGAATGTTCTGTAGATAGCTAAGTCAAAAGTAAATAGTGTTTCTTTATTGATTTTCTATGTCAATGATCTGTCTTAGTGATAGAGTGGGGTTTTGAAGATCTCACTATTATTATACTGCTGTCTATCTCTTTCTTTAGATCTATTAATATTTACCACTAGAATCTAGGTGCTCCAATGTTGCATGGATATGTATGTGTACCATTATGAAAGTTTTATACACAAACACCAAGAAACATAAAATCTATGGAGATGGAAAAATGAAGCCCTCCCAGCAACACCAATAGGCTGAGCAAATTGAAACTTGCACAGATGAATCGGAAAAGAAAGCTGTCAACTGTGTTTCTTGGAAGCAAAATAATAGACCATAACACAGTTTGTCTCAAAACTTGCACCCTGACTTACATATTTCAGATTATTATATATTCTGGCTGAATTTATCTATCATTATATAATGACCTCATTTATCTTTTTTTTAGTGTTTTTAATTAAAAGTCTGTTTTGTCTGGTAGAAGTAAAGCTATTATTGCTCACTTTTGGTTTCTGCTTTTGTGGAATATCTTTTTCATACTTTTACCATCAGTCTATATGTTTCTTTGGATGTAAGTTTCTTGTACTAAGCATATAGTTGGATCATGTTTTTAAAATCCATTCAGTCATTCTGTATCTTTTAAGTTGAGCATCTAACTCATTTACTTTTAAAGTTAATATTAATAAATAAGGATTGATTCCTGTCACATTGTTACCTGTTCTGTACTTGTTTTATAACTTTTTTATTTCTTCCTTTTTCTCTTTTTTTCATTCTGGTTTGATGGAATTTTGTCATGCCACCATTTGATTCTTTTCTTATTCTAATCTGTGGCATTGTTTTATAACATCTATGACTTTAATATTCTCAAGTGTTTTCATGATGGTGAATTTTGACATTTCATTTCCATGTTTAAGCATTCTGAGCATTTACTATGGGGCTGCTGTAGTGGTAAACAATTTCCTCAGCATGTGCCTGTCTATAAAACTTATTTTGGTAGGCTATAAAATTCTTGGCTGACTTTTTTTTTTTTTTAGAACCTTGAAAATACCATCTCATTCTCTTCTGACCTGTAAACTTTCTGATAAGAAGTACATGTTAGTCTGGTGTGAGTGTGGGGACAGCCAGACATGCAATGTGGACAAGAAGCTGTGGCGAGTACAACCCATTTGTGTCTTAGCTTCACCACAACCCATTGCAGGATGATAAGTATTGTCCTAGTTATGCATAACAGAGTTTGATTTTTCTGTCTCTCTTTAAGTGGGTGGCAGCTGCAACCCAGCCTGAACATAGCCCAAGGATGAACTATATTCCAGTGTTAAACTTTCAGAGTAGTGCTGGCTGTAGGCCTATGACTAGAAAAGTGTAGTCTAGGTGAGCATGATGGGCAAGAAGCTATGGGGAATGTAACCCACTCATGTCTCAGTCTCAACAGTGCATAGCACAGGAGTAGATACTGTCCTAGGCATACCTTCTTCCTTAAGCTAGCTAGAAGAGCCTAGCTTCCCTTTCTCTCTTGAGCCAGGTAGCAGCTGAAGCTGTTTTGGCCCAAACTTGGCCCAAAAGCAAGGTACTCCCTAGTTTCAAACTCACAAAATGATGCCCTGTGCCTGCAACCAAAGAGAGTGGGGCCATTTCAAGTAAGCAGAATGCATAAGAAGCAGTGGTGAGTGCCATCCACAATCATCTCAGCCTCAACACTAGCTTATAGTGGGGTTGTGGGAAATCCCAGGGTTGTATGGAAATCCGTGGTCTCCCTTCTTCCTCCTCAGAGCAATACAGTGTCAGCCACTCTGTCTGTAGTTCCCCGTGTCTGGCTCTCAGAATGGCACCCAGCTGGATATTCTCTAGGCCTGGATGCCCAGGAGAATGTGAGTTCCCTTTCTGGAGGAATTGTAACAGGTGGAATGGCCTGAAAAAACATAAAAATGTTTTCTGTCTCTGTAACTTCTCCACCCTTTTTGGCGATTGAAACTTGCATTCTTATCTCAGTCCAGTTGTCTAAGGGGCAGCATAATGTTCTTTGTTCTTCATATTATAGTAAATGATTCATTGGAATTGTCTGGGAGGTCTTGGAGGTCCTATTGGAAAGAGACCACAAGATCATCTTCCTCAGAAATGGTATTAATCAGAATCATTAGCTGCAGATCATCAACTGAGTGAAATTGAAAACCCTATCTTTAAAAGTTCTATATTTCTGTCTTATGACTATGACAATGGCATTTTAGATAGGAGTCTCCATCCTTCTCATTTTCTGGCAAATTAATAAATTCTTCTCTCCTTTTCCTTAACCACTTGTCTTTGTTCTTCTGAATGTAGCCTCAGGGACAAGAGCCAGAACTTTCAGTAACACAATGTGAAATGTGTGATCTCTAGGCAGCTCCCTTTTAAGCCCAAGGTGAGTTTAAGGCTTCTCTTCTGACTAAGATTGTAAAAGCCTACTTTCAGAGTGTAAAACCCTCAAGATTTCTGGTACTATTTCCACCCACCAAGGAGCTTTTCCAGACAAATCGCCTAAAACCCTCTGCTTACTTTCTTTAGGTGCTTCCCATGGTATCTCTGCTGAATCTCACCATTCTCTCCTAAATGATCTGTTAAAAATGTGTCTACTTACTAGTATAGTTCCTCTTCTTGGAGGATGCACATACCATCTGTATCTAACTCATCATCTTGATACTATCTCCTCTATATTTTTCATTTTTGAGAGAGAGGTAAAGAAATTCATACTGAGGACATATATTGGTTCTTTTGCCTTCAGTGGTGAACAATGTGAAGAATAGGTGAAAAGAAATGTCATTACTATTAAGAAACCCAGATAGGTACCATGTATAAATGAGGAGAATAATATTAACTAACAGGCTTTTGGTGGTCTAATCTGTACCCAAAACAATAAATGGAAACTTATCTGTTTTCTCACAAATCCCTAGAACTCCCCAACTTGTGACTAACTTGTAACTTATTTTACAGAAAAATAAGTTAAATAATATCCCCTAAGTTATAAAAAATCAGTAAGTAATAAGTCCTAATTTTATATCTGTCTTTTAGACTTCAAAACCTATCTTCTTTTGATACTTCTTTATTACTTGTTGATCAGCCCCTCTTGGGCTAAGCACCAAGTTCTGAGAAAAAAGTAAAAGTACCATATTTCTTTATTTGAGCATGAAACAAAATAGATGACACTGTTTCAGATACTAGAAGTTAGAACTTCTCTGCTTATTAAGTAATTTTAATACCTTTGCATATTCCTAAGACTGGAGTTCTGGTGAAAGAAAAAAAAAAGGTTTGTCAGTCAGTAAATTATGAAAATATTCACAAAGTTTACTTGAAAATATGAATCATTATTACAAAAATGGCATATGTTCTGAAGAAATCAATAAACCAACATATTTGATAAAATATATTGATTATATATCTAGAATTCTATGCTAGTTATATGTGATTTCATGTTATTAGTAAGCCAATGGTTATAAATTAGTTATAAGGGGGTGTCTTAAGGTCATTGTACTTATTTACTGGTACATCTTTATTATTATCCTTATTATGCTGATATCTATAATATTAGAAACTATCAGACACATTCCCTTAAGTCACTTCTGGAAAAAACAATTTTTTTTTAGTTGATAGGTTTTATGATCCTCTTTTAACAAAAGCCTCTTAAATAAATTCAAAGCAACTAATTAGTACTCTTTATACTAAAAGCTCAAAAGGCTTCTAAATAACCAAATGATTAAGATTAATTTATATGTAGTAGCATCTTTTATGAATCTTTGCATAAATTAGAAGTGGCTTACCTACATTCTTTATATACAATCATACTAATTTCCCTGTTATAAATGTGTGAGAAACAGTGGCCTCAAAAACCCTACACCTATCGCCTTAAAACAACATCAGACATGGAATACATGCTTTATTCAAAGCCATTATATCCATCATCACACTTGTCAAAGAAGTGCCCCAGAGAAAGTTAACAGTAATTGGCAATACTTGCTAGGAGAAATTAAAAGGGATCCAGAAAGAGAAGAGAGAGAAGAAAAGGGAAAGTAAAAAACAGCCAAACAGCTTCCAAACCTCTTTCCTAAGAGAGTAGATCCAATTCTTCCATCTTATATTTATTAGGCTTTTTGTGTATGCAGTGAGGGTGAGGCTGGTGGGACTTATATGTGAGAGTGTATGAGCAGAGTATGACTAAATTGCTGTGGAGGAAAACAGATTTTTTGAATGAGATATTATATATCTTCTACATCATTTATTTCATATGTAGAGTATTTTTTTCAATTTTAAACTCTAATAAAAAGTTTGCAATTTCTACACTGTCATAGGAAAAGTCCCCCTAGCATTTCATAATTCCAAATTTACATAGCTGATTTTATGTTTTCAACAGTCTGTCAAGCTGCTGACAGCTGTAACATTTCTCCTCTGGAACACTGAAAAGACACTGTGTTGGAATATTGTGCTGGTAAATTAGTGAGCCATATTAGAATTCTGACAGACATGAAAGCAAATTCCTCTACAGCTGCACATACAGGGCTGATGGTTAAGGACATGACACATAGGTTTAGAATCCCTGGAAACAAATGCTTCTCAGTGTCAGATAGATAAGGTCTAAGCCAATTTTACCTATAAAGAACTTAGAAATTCCAGTGGCTGGGGATCACCTTAGAATAGTAAAATCAGAATCTCTCAGGGATTCTCTTGTCACATACGCACACACACACACATACACAATTATAGAGTAGAACCTTCATAGTTGACCATCTCCCTACATTTACTATCTCCATACATCAATGACCTCCTTAAGCTGACCTAATTTTCATAGACCAGAAATACATCACATGCACATATCAGTATGATAGGCCTAGATCCTTATGTTTACCACCTCTGTATGTTGATCAGTTTGTTATAGTCCCTTGGGTGGTCAATTTATAGAGGTTCTACTGTATCTGGTTTTATGATATATAGAAGGTTTTAAATAATTTTTCCACTGTAAGACAGGAAAGGATGTCAGTTCAATGGGAGCTGACAGAGAGACTAGGAGCAGGGCCATGATTCACCAACCACTGCTAGAGGCCCATCTACTAATAGGTTCTAACAGGACTCTTAACAGGAATCCACATGTAGATTCATAAAAGGCATCAAGCATTGAGTTTGAAGACACAGGGCATTTCTAAAGAGGAAATGGTTCAAACTGGTTTCCAAGGTGGGTATAATCTTGGAATTGTTGTCCCACCTTCGTGATCACTATTCTATTACACTCTGTATCACTTCTTGGCCTTTTGGCTAAGATCAAGTATATTACACTCTACAGCAGGGGCCACAAACAACTGCCTACAGGACAAATCTGGCACGCTGCCTGTTTTTGCATGATTCATGAGCCAAAAATAGTGTCTACATTTTTAAGTGTGCAAAAAAAAAAATATATCAAAAGTGACACAGGAAAATTCAAATTTCCATAAATAAAGTTTAACGGGAGCACAGCCATACTCATTTGTTTACATATCATCCATGCTTGCTTACACACTGCAAGACAGAGTTGGATAGTTGCTACAGAAATTGTAATATTTACAATTTAGACTAATATATTTACTGTTTAGACCTTATATTAGTTTTGTAGATTTGCCACAATAATTGGCTACAAACATAGAATTATAAAACAACAGAAATTTATTCTCTCCCTGCTATAGAGGTTACAAGTCCCCACTCAGCATGGCTATGCCCACTCTAGTGGCTCTTTCAGGAGAGTCTATGCCCTCTTCTTCCAGCTTCTGGCAGTGCCAGGCATTTCTTGGCTTGTGGCTGCATCACTCCAGCCTCTGCCTTGGTTTCACATCAGCTCCTGTCTGTGTGTTCCCTTCCTCAGTCACATGTCATTAGATTGAAGAGTGACCTAAATGAGCTCATCTGGAGACCTTTAATGTAATTATATCCGAAAAGATCTTTTCTCCAAACAAAATCACATTCACAGGTTTCAGGGAGCCACAGCTTTTGGAGGAAATGGCCACACCATTCAACTCTCAACATTCATTATAAGTTTGTCTTGGTATAGAATTTTAAACCTCAGAAATGGAAAACAGGAGATTTCCCATTTCTCATTTCACAGGAGAGAGAAAGAGCAGATTGTGAGAACATTGATATTTTGCCAATGTGAGCTTTTGCTTTAGCCAAAAGGAACAGGGAAATGTTGGTATTTGGATGATTTTTGCAGATGAGAAAGACAATGCTATTGGAAAAACAGTGATGAATTCCACCCTTGCGTAATTTCTCATTCTCTAACAATGTCTCCTAAAATACACCCTAAGTAAGTGGTTGAATAACTAATCTAGAGGCTTACCTACGAAAGTATCCTCAGTTTTCAAAAACACCAGTAATTGCAAATAATTGATACCATGTTAAGCTGACAGCAGTCCCCAGCTTACAATGATTTGACTTTTTTTTTTTTTTTTTTTACTATATGATGATGAAAAGCAATGTGCCTTCAGTAGAAATTGTGCTTTGAATTTTAAAATGTGATCTTTTCCCAGGCTGGTAATAGGCTCTGTGATACTTTCTCTCAGTGCTGGGCAGCAGGAATGGGCCATGGCTTTCAGTCAGCCTTGTGATCATGAGGGTAAACAACCAATACTCTACAGGGTACTATCTTGCCAGCTTTAGAATGATAATGAAAAGAAGAAACTATACACTCAAAACTTGATATTTTTGTAAAGAACACTATGCCTGCTAAACTATCAATAAGTGTCGAAGACCCAAGGCCTTCTACCAGCTATTTCTGGGCCTCTCAGAAGAGAGAAAGGTAGATAAACCCTATTGCTATACCATCCCCATCATCCAGCATTTAATTTTAGTTTAAGGCTTCAGACATTCTTCAGGCCCAGTGTACTTTCAGCTATTTGCACTAATGGTGACTACTCATACAAGTGTCCTATTTTCATGTTCAGTACAGTATTCACTAAATTATAAGATATTTTCAACACTTTATTATAAAATAGGCTTTGTGTTAGATATTTTGCCCAAGTGTAGGCTAATGTTTAAGTGTTCTAAGCACATTTAAGATAGGCTAGATCAAACTATATTGTTTGGTAGGTTAGGTGTATTAAATGCATGGTTGACTTAATGGTATTTTCAATTTATGATGGATTTATCAGGGATATAACCCCATCCTAAGTTGGGAAAGATCAGTTGTAATAGATCTGGCTCAATTAAGACAATTCCTTAACAGTCACATCCTCTTTTTCTTTTTGTATGGCTGTATAAAATTGAATTTTTGCCTGAAAATCATAAAGTTAAGGCAAATTTGATGAAGTCTTTAGGACTACTGAGGGAGTATCTTCTTGGCTGTCTAGGAATCTGGAGGTGTGAAAATAATATCAGACCTATAGTAGGACTTCCTCTGTGTGCTGAGCCAGTGACTATTTCCTTAAAGACTCCCTCGAAGGGGAACACACACTGAGTGTTCAATTGCAGCACTTCAAAACAGCTAGAGCTCAGCCTAAATCTGCAGTGTCACTGTAAGCAGCTGACTGGTCATAAGCCAGGCATCCTGCAGGTGGAGAAAAGCAAAAGACAGCCTTGGGCAGGAAGAAAGTGCTGGACTGACACCCAGAATTCTAGACAAAGAAGCGGGCAGTTTGGATGTCTGCCTCCTCCATGGATCTCAGAGGTTGGGAAGACATTTGGCTTTCTCACTGATTACTAAGTGAGGACAATAGGAAGCAGAAATGCCGTCTTTTTATGGTATCAGTGCAGATCCCATAAAATTCTAGGGTAAAGCTCTAAATTTTCTGGATAGCATCAAAGAATATTCAGGGAAATGGAAAGTAGTAAAATGGATATGAAATAGATCTAATTTTTCTCCACAGTGATCTTAATAGAGGAGAAAGGAATTCAACCCAAAAGCTATTTCTTAATTATTTATAAGATTAGTGGGAACACACCTACGGTGCATCTTAGCAGGGTACTGGCGAAACTTATTAAAGGTAGAGTATTAATGTCTTTATATAGTGATCAAGGAAATGCCATGAAGGATATCTGTAACAGTATGATCAAAATATTTCT
>CAUYON010074574.1:0-24991 GCA_963573935.1 Arctocebus calabarensis | reverse complement strand
AGTGGACTTTATCTGGTTTGGAGAAAATAGGACAAGCTTCCCAACAAGGCAAAAAATAAAATCTGTCAGGGTATATGTATATGGTATTTAAATGGAAAGCAAATGTAATATATCAGAACTTGTGCTTTATTGAAACAAAAGAAAATGAACCAAGTAAAAGGGGTTTCATTTTTTTTAGATGTAAAAATGTGAGATTCATACTTGATGTGCACTGAACTTATAAATTTTTTAGATCAGGGAACCTGTGTAGATAAAATACTTCTAAAGTATTTTTATTCACAGAACGTTGAATTAGATGGGAACAGCTTTTGTATTAGAATTTCTGCCCAATTATTCCTTTAGTTCTATGAAATCCCATAACATCTAAAAAAAGGTACTTGGTTAAATTCCCATTGAACAAATTTATATGAAAAGGAATATACAATATGGGCTAATTTTCCATATGTACAAGATATAACTTATAATCCAAAACTATAGTGGCCACATTGTTCTGTGACATTAAACTTAAAATTTACCACTGTTTGCAGAAATTTGATCCTGAAGTTGGGAGGAAAAAGATATGATCAAAGACTGGAAAGACTGATATACCAAGTCTTTTCTTATAGTAATATGTATATATTCTTTACTTAATGTCTGAAATTCAGCTATTTAGAGACCTCATAAATAAAGCAAAGTTAATTTCCTGATTGCTGTGCAATCTAGATAGACAATTGGTACTAATAATTGAAATATTTTGATAGGAAAAACTAAACTCTTTGTAACTAGGACAGCTTGCTATTTTATGTTAGCATAGCTTTATATTAACATCAAACTTTTATGAAGAAAAATTCAACTTTTCCTCACAATGTTATACTGATGTATAAGTTCGAGACATGAAAATTTTGCTTTTTTATAAACTTAACAAAATAGCATATATGAGTCACCATGCAAGTTTTGAGACAGACTGTTATGGTCTATCATTTCACTTCCAAGAAACACAGTTGATTCACCTATGCAAGTTTCAACTTTCTTGGCTTATCAGTATTTCTCAGAGGGCTTCATTTGTTTCCATCCATGCAGATTTTACATATCTTGATTTTGTGTATATCTCAAAACTTTTGCAATGACCTAAATATATGTCATAGGTAGCTTCTTAGTATTCTTTATCTTATAATCAACTTATCTTGTGGTTGAAGTAGCAACTGAAATAAACTTTAACATACCTGTGTGATTTCTCAGAAACAGCAATTGCACCTGTTATCCAAACGATCTGCTACATATTTCTTAATTTCTTCTTCTTCTTCTTTTTTTTTTGAGACAGAGTCTCAAGCTGTCACCCTAAGTAGAGTGTCATGGTATCATAGTTCACAGCAACCTCTAACTCGGGCTCAAGTGATCCTCTTGCCTCAGTTTTTTTTTTTTTTCCCCCCTATTTTTAGTAGAGACAGGGTCTGGGTCTTGCTTTTCTGACCAGGGTCAGGCTGGTCTTCAACTCATGAGCTCAAGCTATCTACCCACCTTCGCCTCCCAGAGTGCTAGGATTTTACAGACGTGACCCAGCATGCTCAGCTACCTGCTACATATTTCTATGGAGATTATTGAGGATTGATAGATCATTTTAAGTTGTTAATGGCCTAGTTGAATATTAGGTTTTCTTAGGTCTCTCTTCAAGGACCCTTTAGTTATTTTAGTCATTGATCTGGGAAAAATAATTTATTGTTTTTTATCGTTTCCATTAGTTCAGATAATTGATGTTTTGAGAGGGATTGCCATTTCATGCTTTATTGCTTAGTCCATAAATAACTTTTGTAGTTACCCTTGCTTTTTATTCTATATTTTAATTTTAATAGCCCTGAGTAGGTTTGATGGCCTTAGGGTAATGTGTCTCCAGAGTGAGGATTGGAGGAAAAAAAAAAAAGTAAAAATTGAGTTTAAGAGTCAGGAAATTTAGAGAAATAAACCTTCCCTATTGCCTATTACTCTTGCATGTTAAACTTTCAGAGTTTAATTACACGTTTCTAAAACTTGGAGCCAATTGGTATTTGTTAAATAGCATAGAATAAGTGATACTTCCCCTCCCCAAATATTCTTATCTATTAGGTCGTTCCTTTGTATTTTAATCTGAAGTATTGTTACCTCTAAATAAAGGTGTACCTTTTACCATTGGGTTGAAATCAGAGCACCCACCATAATCCTTTTCCCTGCCTTGCCTCTTTGTTCATATGCCTTTGTAGCAATAATCCATCACTTAGTTGTTTTATGTGTCTGCCTGGCCAGATAGATTGCTGATTCCTCAAAGGCAGGAATGATGTATTTCACTTGGTTTCTTCAGTGTCTAACTCAGCAGCACAGGATGAACTTAGTATATGCTGGCTGAATGAATGAGCAAAGGTTGGCATTTGAGGCCGGTGAGGAACTTTGATACGTCACTCCTATAGCATATCACAGACCACAGCAGATTTCTCTGACAGCCCTTCCAAACCTGCCCTACAGGGAAGAGCATTAGAATTCTCCTATGACATAAAGTATTTTTGAAAGCTATGTTAAGGAAATAGTAGTACGTGGTCTTCAACTGATCCAGAGGAGTTCCTGTGATTCCTTAAAGTAGATGTTCTAACTCCTAAAATGATCTTTTTCATTATGTATTAATATTTTTCTTTCTGTTATTTAATCACAGTGAGGTGAAAAGCTGACTTAACAGAGCTAAATACAGTTTTGATAAGTGTGAGTACATGTACCATTAGAGTTAACACTACCGGTGCCAGCAAGATCAGCCCAAGCAATAACACATTGCTAAAATTCAGAAATGACTGACTTTGAGAGCTTGCTGTAGTCAAAATCAGAATCAAAATTGAAGCATGAAACATATCTCAACAGTCTGAGCTAAGGTTCTAGTGTATTGGTGACTCAGAATGTTGGGTACTGGCAATGACTCCAGTGTTTTTGCCCCTGGGAGCCAACGACCAGAGCACCCATCTATCTGACACTCACTAGGAAGCTGGCTTTGGCGCTGAGGGTCTGCTTGGGCTCAATGGCCATTGATATTGCCTCTCTTTTTGAAATTTTGATGGTTGCTGAAGACAAGGACTTCTTGCTAGGAAACGTGTGGGGAAATGGCCTGGGAAGGAAAAAAAGTTTGTGGCAGAATTTTACTTCTGCCTAACTTAATAGTGAATTAGCATAATGTGTTGGCAACTGTCTGAAACATTCTTTAAAGCAGTGGTTCTCAACCTTCCTAATGCTGTGGCCCTTTAATACAGTTCCTGTGGGTTGTGACCCACAGGTTGAGAACCACTGCTTTAAAGTGATACCATTTAGATTGCACTCTTTTTGAAGTTAAGGTAATGTGCATTTTCAAAGTGTAATATTTTAGAATAGAAGTTGCGGGGCTGCGCCTGTGGCTCAAGGAGTAGGGAGCCAGCCCCATATACCGGAGGTGGAAGGTTCAAACCCAGCCCCGGCCAAAAACTCCAAAAAAAATAGGAAGTTGTGCTTAGAAATTGTCTATTCTGACTAGTTACAGAAATGACAACCAAAGAAGTCAATGGTAAATGTAGTGTTGGATAGGAGAATGAACTATCTCCTAGAAAGGAGCCAACAACCTCTGCAGCTATCATTTTTTCCTTTCTATTATTCCATATTGCCTCTTCTTGTCAGATTATTTGAAAGATTAGTAGAAGTTGGTTACAAAACTTCATGATTAGTTTCTGAAAATACATCAAGCCACATGCTCATGATATGTGTACGTTTCAATTTGTGTATTGTACTTCAATATAAGTTATCGTAAAATCTTCATGGTTTATAAAATTTGACATTGTGTAACACCAGCATGCGCTTTGTACAAACACATTTTTAATAGTATCAGATGCTTAGTTCTTAAAGTTAAGGAGGTGCTTATAAAAAGATGGATATGATTATCACTATGTGTTATGTGCTGAAATATCAGACTTTTTAAAAGTTTTTTTCCTTTACACATTGTTGACAGTGTTCATAGACTCCATGTGATTAAAGTTTTATATTGTTAAATTTTAGCAGCATCTGCTCAGGCACCACCTATGGGGGGGGTGGGCATTTGCCCCATGCTGGAACTCCAGGTACCCTTTTACATTGAGAAGGGCTTCAGAGCTACTGCTTTGACACAGATAGGGTTCCCTGCTCCCCTAGGCTGTCCTTTCTAGGGAAAGGACAGTTCATGTAGGAAATAAAGTGACTTAAATCCTTAAATTGGCTCAAACTGTGTGGGTGGATATATGGATTTTGTCCAGTGACTAACGACAGGGCACCCTATCACAGGTTTCCACGTGGCTTTAAAGAAGTGACTGTTCTCTTTGCTCCACTTTGCTGCCAAATCCCAAATGATGGAGTCTTTAATAAAGATTAGGTCATGTTTACAAAACAGTCTGAGCTAAGGTTCTACTAAAGCCTTAGGAGATTGTTTTTTTGGCTTTGAAATATAATATTTTTTATAGTAAACTTATTAAAACTTCTACTTTCTTCTACTTTCTACATCATTTCCTGGAATGGCCTGAGGCTCTTCTCTCTTGGTTCAGTGCAGCTTTAGCACTAGGCTTTCTTGGTGAAGGTTTTCTCTCTTTAATAGAGGCTACTAATTAAAACTCTCCTAGTTACCTTTATCCCACTTTGTCACATTGAGTAGTCTAACCACTACTCACTTTACCCTTCTGGACATAGCTATGATATGCGGGGACCATGGTCTTAAATTCTGTTCTTATTACATTTAGTTATTAATATTCGTTATGCCAGTGCATCAGCATAGGATCAAAGCATTCATGGGAAAAAAATTAACACTAGTCACATTTAAATCTGATAATCAAAGTGAAAATCGAGTTTGGAGAATAAAAGTAACACCGCAGATGACTGACTAATCATTTACCGTGTACCTGGTGTCTTAACAGTAGATATCTTGCCAGCTCCCTGGACAGACAGGGTGGATGAATGGCTAAATGAAGGAAGAGGGAGAAGGGAAAGAGATGAGAAAGGAAACTTTCCTGCTTTTTTTCTCCTATTTCCAATCTGGTATTCTCAGCAGAGAGTAGTATTTATAAGGAATGCAAAAGTTCACAAAGTTCTTTTCTTTGATAAGATTTATCACAATTACCACTAATTCATTCTTTGTGCAATCTGTGATGTTCATTCTCATTCAGTGTATTGGAAGCTCCATTATGGCAGGGGCCATGTCTCTCCTGTCCATGTGCCATCCCCAGCCATTGGCACACTTCCTGGCCCAAGACTGGCTAATGGTAATAGTTCTTAAACCAACGAGAAATAGGATTTGATTCCCATAGCACCATCACTCTGACTCAAAAGTTGTTTTGATTCCCCAAACTAAACTGGTATCTCATTTGCAAGCTCCCATTGCATCCCATTCTTCATCTTGCATGTGATAGAACACTTGTTAATTGTTCAAAATTTGTCTTATGTGCTAGGCTGCAAGGTTCAGGAGAGCTTTGCCAGTGTGTGATTCTTCATTACTAAAGTAATGCCTTCTAGATAGAAGGATGGAAGTACTATTTTACCTATTTTATAGAAAACGAGGTTGGACCATGGAGAATTAAATGGCTGTTTGTGATCCTGTGGACATGTGATAAACTGTCACTAGCCCTGGAACAGAGACTTATTTATACCTGTGAGCATGAGCTTCCTCACTATAATGTAAAGTGACTCATCTAGGTAGATTCTGATCTAAATTATCTTGCAATTCTTATTTTAAAAGCTCCAAGTAATTTAATTTAAGAGGCTTATTTCTTTAGTAAGTTTGTTGTAGGCTGAAGCAAGGGGAAAGGCCTCTAAGATCTCTTGTGGAGTAGAGTTCACTGGTTAGTATTGAGCCCTAAGCAGAAGAAGGGCACTGAAGACCCATTTGGTGTCCACAGCATGAGGGGTGGCCATGGAGTGAATCTGGACTGTGGGAGGCATCAGATATATTCAGGTATCAGGAGCTCATTTTCCATAAAAGTCTGTCTGGTGACCATTCAGTATTGGACAGGTCAAGAACATTGATCTAGAGTGCAGGGAATTTTGCCAGGATCCCAGTTACCTCTGGTAGGTGTTCCTTTTTGGCTCCTTGTGAGCCAGTGCTTTGTCATAGGAAGCTTGTGATTGTCCTCTAACAACAGTTTCTATTCCTATTTGTATTGAAACTTCAAAAGGTCTTTCTTTTTACAATATCTGAATTATTTGTAATACTTAGAAATGTTTCCTGGGGGAGGAGGGAGAAGTTATAACAACTTGATTTATAAAAATTCTTACTTCAAAATTATTTGCCTTAAGGAGTGGAAGTTCGTTTTATAAAAGGACTCACTGCAGGGTGCTTTGAAATCATGAGCTCTCCCAGTACAGCAAAAATATAAATCAACACTCTTTTGATTTATACACATTTTTAAAGCACATACTCCTTGCTTCTCTCTGTGCCTCATCTGATGTGTCAGACTTTCATGAAATTTAAAGCACCCCATTTTGATATAAAAACATGTAGGTGCCTAGTTATAGAAAGCATCGTGCTTTTAGAATTTCTTCCCAAACTTGTCTTGCAATATAGTAGTTGAAAGAAGGTGTCCCGCTTTAATAATCAGGATCTTGATTCCCTGAAAGACTTTAGGGTACCTGTGGTCCTGGGGCCCTGAGCCTGTATTTCACTTGGAAATCACCACACTGCATGCCATGTGGAGTGGTTATGGGCCCAGGTTACAGAGCAAGTGAACAGTGTTGTCTTCTCTGCATGTGTTTAAATATGCAGATGAAACTCAGCCGTCCTCAAGAACTTTTGTCTACCTGAGATGTGTTATCTACTTTAGCTGAATTCTCACTTAAAAACAGTGACAATGGCACCTGCACTCCCAGCTACTCAGGAGGCTGACATGGGAAGATTGCTTGAGTCTAGGAGTTTGAATTCAACCTGGGGAAGACCCTGTCTCTTAAAAAATAAAAATTAGAAAAAGACAGATAAAACTGAATCACATTCTCAGGTGCCTCTCCCAGAACCAGAAGCTAGCCTAGAACAGTGGTTCTCAACCTGTGGGTCACAACCCCTTGGGACTGTATTAAAGGTTCACGGCATTAGGTTTGAGAACCACTGTTCTAGAAGAAAAATGGCCCCAAAGACAGGAATCATTTCCTTCAATCTTCTATGCCTTCTAGCTTAATAATTTTATACTCTCTTGACTAGTTCTCTAATGCTTTCAGTTAGATTTTTCTTAAAGCATTTTTTCCAGATTTGGTCCACAGTACCTTCTCTGTCATTGTCAGAAGTGGAATTCTGGGGTATTTTTATAGAATGATTATTACTCAGAAAAGTGACTAGAGGCACCAGTACTTGCCACCTCCACAAAGGAGGTTCAAATTAGCAAGATGACCGCATATCAAATAAATCATCTACGAGAGAACACTGGAATTTAGCAGGGAGGTGACAGGGAGATGCTTAGACACAGGAGAAGGAAGCAAAGCAGTCAGCCAAGCTAGGATAGGCTTGGAGCTAGGAGAAACTCCACACAGTTCAGGGAAAGGGTGAATGAGAGATGCCCAGTGGTCCACATTCCCACTGTGGCTTCCTGTAGTCGTAGCCGGAGGAAAGTCCCTTGACCCTCATGGGCCTAAGAATAGTGGAGAGAGCTGCCTGGAGTCTACATGATGGCATTGTTCCAGAGAGGGAGTTCGTACTGGGTCCCACATACCCACTGAGGCTCAAGCAGCTGCAGCACAATGCCATTTTGAGAGTTCAGTTCTCAACCAGACCACATCCTTTTCTAGGGCCCAACAACTCTTAAATCTTCACATTCCTAAATCCCCACTGAAATTCCTCTATATCCACCTAAAGAACTTTAGCACTGTAATGTGGATACATTCAACAGTGCAGCCAGGTCTCTTAACACTGTACCCCATATGGTATCCTACACCCTGAGGAGTGGATAATGCAGCACGCCAGGGAGGATGCTCTTGAGACAGAGATCCAAAGCTTGCACAACCCAGAGCCTGAGAACCACCTGTTTGGGATCACTCCTACTGATGTCAGCCCCACCCCATCCAGCATCAAGGATGTTGTATTCCTACTTTAGGGAATCTGGGGATGAATCTGATGAATCTATCTGACCTGCCACTGGGATCTGATGACAGGCCCACTCTGCCTGCTGGTGCTGTCAGCACCACACAGTTCATTTAAAGGTGAGAGCACAGGCCTACCTCACCCATTATCACTCTACCACTAGTGCCCTAGTCCTCTATCCAGGGCCCTGTTGATCAATCTGCCCCACCTACCACTGCTGGCATGTGGAGGCAACCTTGGGGGAACTGACAACAGATCCACCTTGTCTGCCACTGCTAGTCCCTGCACACACTGTTTGTGGGCTTGAGGACAGGACTGCTCCATACATGCCACTACTGCTGGCACTTGTGCATGTCATCCACTGGCTTGAGGACAGATAGAGCGCACTTACTGTCATTGTCTACATGGACTTCCCAGAGGGCCTAAAGACTAGCCACTCAGCTCCTCACTGCCACTGCTGGCACCCCCATACATGTCACTTGTGGAATTAAAGGTTGGCTCACCACCACACCCATGCATGTTGCTCAAGGGCCAAGGAATTCACCTTCTCACCCAACCTATTGCTGCTTCCACTACTACTCAAGCAAGCCAACTGGAGGTCCTTGCTTTCTGCTATTTCTTTTGGTCTTAAGTTGATATCTGTATATCAGTTGCAACAACCACTTCTTCCAATTTTATGGATTAAATTTCATATGAAAAGAGTTTTACTGTAGGTGAATCTGTAGTTTTGGTTGGATAGGATCCTTTATTCTGGGTGGGTGCAGTAGTGTTACCTCTGTATCATTTGACACTACTGGTGTTTGTGAGTTCTTCAGTGACTTAGGCTCTGGTTGTTAGTAGAGGTTATGGTGAGGCTTTGCTCATTACAGGGAGGTCAAGTGGGTTCATCCTTGAGGTTCTACTGTATAATTCAACCCAAATATGTCTTCTCCAAGGCACATTAGGGTTAAGCTGTCAAAAGTGAAAGACAGACAAAATTTTAAAAACAAGAGGAAAGGGTGAAATGACATATAACGAAATTTCCAACCATCTAATAGCAGATTTCTTAGAAGAAATCTTACAGGCCCGGAGAGAATGGGGTACTATATTCAAATTGATTTAATAATAAAATTGTGTGCCAAGGATACTATAGTCAGGAAAGTTAGCCTTTAATAATGAAGGAGAAATAAAGTTGTTTCCACAAAAGGGAAGTTCATTGAGGGAGTTCATTAGCACTAGGCTGGCCCTATAAGACATGTTTAAGAGAATCCTACATCTTGAAGTAAAAGGACAGAATCTATCATCACAAAAACAATAGCATAAAACTCACTGGTGGAGCAGATTCACAAATCAGAAAGAGAAGGGAGTTGAATGTTGCCATTGCAGAAAACCATTAAATAGTAAGAAAGGAAGAAAGGAAAAGGGAAAAGAAAACAAACAAAAAACAATTTTAAAAAATAACAGGAATAATACCTGACCAATTAATAATATCTTGAATATATTAATAAATGGATTAAATTACTCACTAACTGAATGAACTGAACAAATGACCCAGATAAATTCTTCCTTCAAGAAACTCATTTCAGGCTCAGTGCCTGTGGCTCAACGGGCTAAGGCGCCAGCCACGTACACCTGAGCTCGCACGTTCGAATCCAGCCCAGGCCCACCAAACAACAATGACGGCTGCAACCAAAAAATGGCCGGGCGTTGTGGCGGACGCCTATGGTCCCAGCTGCTTGAGAGGCAGAGGCAAGAGACTCGCTTGAGCCCAGGAATTGGAGGTTGCTGTGAGCTGTGATGCTACAGCACTCTATCCAGGGTGACAGCTTGAGGCTTTGTCTCAAAAAAAAAAAAAAGAAACTCACTTCATCTGTGAAGACACATGTAGACCGAAAGGGATGGGATGGAAAAAGATATTTTACACAAACAAACTGACAAGTAAGCAGGATTAGCTATAGTTATTTTAGATAAAACAGACTTTAAGTCAAACACTGTTAAAAAGAGAGAAAAATAGTCATTATATAATGATAAAAGGATCAATTCAGCAAGCAGATATAACAATTCTAAATATATATGCATACAACATTGGAGTACCCAGATATATAAAGTAAATATTA
The DNA here is from genome assembly GCA_963573935.1 of Arctocebus calabarensis. Lineage (NCBI taxonomy): Eukaryota > Metazoa > Chordata > Mammalia > Primates > Lorisidae > Arctocebus > Arctocebus calabarensis. The sequence continues at coordinate 14,857 of CAUYON010074574.1, read as the reverse complement.
TTAGACCTGAAGGGAGATGTATATACTTTAATTCAATAATATGGCAATCATTACAAAAGTTTTGAGATACACAAAAAATCAAGAAATGTAAAATCCACATGGACGGAAACAAATGAAGCCCAGCAATATCGATAAGCCAAGGAAGTTGAAACTTCCATGGGTGAATCAGAAAGGACACTATTGACTATGTTTCTTTGAGGTAACACAGTGCACCATAACACATTCTGTCTTGAAACTTTTATAATGACTTATATAATTGAGGTCTTCAGTATACTACTTTCAGCACTAGACAGACTAAGACAGAAAATCAACAAAAAGATGTTGGATTTAAACTTCACCTTAAACTAAATGGGTCTGACAGATTTATAGAACATTTCATGAAACATCTATGGAATTCATATTCTTCAAATCAGCACATGGAACATTCTCCAAAAAAGAACATATGTTTGGTAGGCCACGAAACAACTTTCAACAGATTTTTAAAAGTCGAAATCATGTGAAATGTCTCCTCAGAACACAGTAGAATGAAATTAGAAATTAATACCAACAAGAACTTTGGAAACTGTACAGATACGTGGTTATTAAATAACATGCTCTTAAACCATCAATTAGTGGGTCAATGAAGAAATTAAGAAGGAAATAAAAAAATTTCTTGAAATATGAAAATGGAAACATGACATATCAAAACTTAGGGGATATAACAAAAGCAATGTTAAGAGGGACATTTACAGAAATAAATACACCAAAAAGAGAAGAGACTTCAATACAATCTAATGATAACATTTCACTCCAGCTAAAATGACTGTTATCAAAATGACAAAAAATAAAACTTGCTGGTGAGATTGCAGATAAAAGGGAGTTCTTATGCACTGTTGGTGGGAATATAAATTAGTAAAGCTTTTATATAAAACCGTATGGAGGTATTTCAAAAACTAAAAGTAGAACTACCATATTATCCAGTAATCCCACTATAGCATATATATCCAAAGGAAAGGAAGTCAGTACATTAAGAAATAACCTGCACCCCCTTATTGTAACATTCAAAAGCCAAGACATGGAATCAACCTAAGTGTCCTTCAGTAACTGAATAGATAAAGAAACTTTGGTTTATAAATTTCATGGAGTACTTTTCAGCCATAAAAAAGAATGAAATCCTACCATTTGCAGCAACATGGATGGAACTGAAGTTCATTAAGTTAAATAAGGTAGCCATAGAAAGACAAATGTTGAAGTTGATGGAAGTTGATCTTATAGAAGTAAAGAATAATGTAATTAGGCTGGGAAGGGTGGATAGATGGTATGAAGAGAGTTTGGTGAAAGACTACAAACATATAGTTAGGTAGAAGAAATAAATTTTAATGTTTGATAGCATGATAGCACAGTAGGGCAACTATTGTTAACAATAATTTATTGTACATTTCAAAAAGCTAGAAGATATTTGAAATGTTTCCAAAACAAGGAAATGGTAAAGGTTTGAGGTGATAAATATGGCAAATTTGATCATCACATACTGCTTCCATGTATCAAAATATCACATGGATCTCATACATGTATACAATTGCTAAGTATCAATAAAAGCAATCATGTTGTCAAAGAAAAACAAAAGAAGACTTTGATAAGGACTGAAAGGTAGCCTCATTCTAGCAGCCTAAAGGCACCTCTCATTGAATTTCTGAAAATATATATTTCTTTAATTCTCCTTAAAGACAAGCACTGAAGATGCAAAACAGAGACCATTTAGTATAATAGTTTTTTATTTGGTTTTTACGTTGTATTTGTACTTGTAGATTATACAGTCATTGGTCTAACTTTGGTTGTATATTTTTAGATAAATGTTTGTAATAAATCATAATTGTTAGTAATTCAAAATTCACACATACACACATTTACTTAGTTAACACCAGGTATATTGTACATGATTCAGACCATTTTTCATTCCTATCTGAGAGGTCAAAGGTTAATTTTTTCTTAGACTTTCATTTTTAATACTAGTATTTGGTTTTACTTTTTTTTAAACAACTAGAACATATTTTTCTTCATTACATTTTGAAGACATTGCAATTACCCTTTGAGTCTATATATGCTGTGTTTTCAGATACTTTCCACATTTTAATTTTATGTAGAAACCAGAAGTTTTTTTTTTTTTTTTTGAGACAGAGCCTCAAGCTGTTACCCTGGATAAAGCACTGTGGCATTACAGCTCACAGCAACCTCCAATTCCTAGGCTCAAGTGAGTCTCCTCTCTCCGCCTCCCAAGTAGTTGGAACTACAGGCGCCCGCCACAACGCACAGCCGTTTTTTTGGTTGCAGCCGTCATTATTTCGTGGGCCCGGGCTGGATTCGAACCCGCCAGCTCAGGTGTATGTGACTAGAGCCTTAGCCTGTTGAGCCACAGGCGCCGAGCCAGAAACCAGAAGTTTTAATGTGGATAAACATGCCCAAAGTCAAACACACTGAAGTTGTTGTCACTTTAAACTGAATATATTATATGAATGAATATAATTTTTGTGGAAATCCTAAACATGAAGTGGTTAATTCAATGAAAAGGGAATTTGTTTACTTAATTACCTTTCTTCAACACATTATGTTTTCAAAAAAATAGCAGAAACTACATGTCAGCTCTTTTGCATACATTATTTGTTATTTCTTTTCTTACCTTTTTTTTAGAATACATGTAAATATTTTCTCCAAAGCAAAAAAAATAAAAAATCAAGCTCAGTTTTTTTTTTTTCTTTTTAATGAGATGGGGTATCATTCTGTCTCCCATGCAGGAGTACAGTGGCATGATCATACTCACTGTACTTTGAACTCTTGGTTTCATGTGATCCTCCTGCCTGAGCCCCCTTAGTAACTAGGACTGTAGGTGCAGACCACCATGCCCAGCTAATGTTTTCATATCCTAAGATTTTCACTGGGGAATGGTATATCACACATGGAAGGTGAGCTCAGAAAGGCTAATTTTGCCAAATTGGGATTTCAGTAGTCTCTGTAATGGTTCTAGAACTACTTGATGTTAGCTTATTGGCTTTTTGGTGTGTGTAATAAAGGCCAGGGTCCTTGACTTGATTATCCGAGTCCTACATGGCCTGCCCCAACTTCACAATTTGGGTATTTGCAGACACTTGTGTTTGTAGGTCACTCTTTTATGGCACAAAGTCCAAAATATAATTCTGGCCATTCCCTTGTTCAGTTTCCCTCACAATAAAATCTAATAATTTGATATGATAACACAAAATATGAACAGTTTCATGATCTACCTCTACTTCCCAATCTCATGTGGCTCCTGCCTCACACACTTGTCCGCACAGCCCCAAGCCGCACACCATGAGGTCTGTCAGCCACTTTGCTTTCCCACATGCTCTATGCGCTGTCCCTTGTTTTGTTTGTTTGTTTGTTTTGAGACTGAGTTATACTTTGCTGCACTGGCATCATAGGGCTCAAGCAAGCCTCTTGCCTAAGCATCCCAGGTAGCTGGGACTATAGGTGCCTGCCACAAGGCTCCACGCTTTTTTTTTAGAGCTATATCTCAGCTCTTGCTTAGGCTGGTCTCCAACTCCTGAGCTCAGGCAATCCACCCGCCTTGGCCTCCCAGAATGCTAGGATTATGGGCGCAAGCCACCACACCCAGCTTTGTCCCTTATTTTAAAGTAATTTCTTCCTTACCCCACATTTCCACTCTAATTTCTAGACTTTAACCTGCTTAGTGTGAAGACTTTGCCCTTTCCTCTGGTTCTTCTCACCACCTAGTTTTCAGTAGGTACTCCAAGAATTTTGTTGATTAAATAAATGAGCATACCCAAAAGGACTTAGCTTAATGCTTCTCTGATTTTGCCCCCAGGGGACATTTTCAGTGACAAGGGGACATGCACACACCTAATGAGTTGTGGCCAGGGATGCTGCTGAACCTCCTCCAATATGTAGGACAACAAAGAATGATCTAATCCAAAATGTCAGTATTGCCAATGCTGAGAAACTCTGCCTTAGCTTTCATCCCTTGGCAACTGTCCTCCAAGCCAAGCTCCTTGCCACCCCAGTTCTATTTGTACCTTACTGTGGCCCTTGGGAAAACTCCTCTCTGATTATCACTTTATTTTTCCATGTCCCAGGTTAGTTTGAGCTCCTTGAGGTCAAGAACCAGGAATCACTCAGCTTTGTGACTTTAGTGCCTGCTTTGTTCCTCTATGAGTAATAGTTGAGTAGAGGAAAGGATGAAGAAAGAAAGGAATTGGGGGAGAAGAAGCTAATGGCATATTTCACCTTGTAATGTTTTAAACTTAAGTCAGCTCCCTATCCATATCTGTATCTGGTAGTTCTGATTAGAAACACTGAGAGACGCCAGGTGGGGAGTAAACTGAGAACTATGTGCTAGAATCTGTTGGCCAGGATACTTGTTTCAAAGGCACACTGGATAATTGGCATGCAAGTTCATTTTGTTATGCATTTCTGCTCTGTATTAACTAGAATTTATATAGAAGAAGATAAAAGGAGTAATTATTTAAAGCATTTCTGCAGTGATAGAAACATTCTTTATCAGCATTATTTAACTGCCATGTGAGTTGTATTTAATGTAAAGCTAGTTTGAAGCTTGGGCTTCGTGAAGTATATATAACTCATATGTCTCTTGACCTATCTTTACCTAATAAAACACTGTGACCCCAAGGAAAACTTTGTTTTTTGTAGTGTGGTAGTCTGTGTGTTAATACAATAGCCTTGGTCACGTATGGTTATTGAGCCTTTAAAGCTAATGCAACTGAAGAGTTCAATTTTCAAGTTTATTTATTTAATTAATGTAAACTTAAATGGTCACATGTGGTCAGTGGTTACCATAATGGACATTGCAGATCAAGTCTATTTTTAGACCGACCCATTATATATGGTGGTCTTAGGAATGTTTTATTGGTCTTATCATGGTTCATTTGTGGCAGCAACAGACTAAAACAAAGTATTAAGACATTAAAATGCAGTGGTACAGTCCATTTTTCCAGGAGACTCCAGTGGTTCTGAGTCATGTCATTTGATTGTGTGACAAATGTAAGGCAGGTGTAAGGGCGCAGCTGGAGCCAGACATCAGTTTCAGGTATTCCCGAAGCTGATAGCCCATGGAGCAGAATTACCCCAACTGTGTAAAGCAGCGGTTCTCTGTGGGTCATGACCCCTTTATAACAATGAGAATACATCCTGCATATCAGATATTTACATTATGATCCATAACAGTAGCAAAATACAGTTATGAAGTAGCAACGAAAATAATTTTATGATTGGGGGTCACCACAACATTGTGAACTATATTAAAGGGTCACGGCATTAGGAAGCTGGTCTAAAGTGTGCCACAACAATGCTTTATTATAAAGACTCCTGGAACCATTCTGACCTTTGGACAGGCTCCAGGTGTACTGTGATCAAAAAGGGATGAATATAAATTAATTCTAGAAGAGATCCAAATTACAAATTATAGACCCTAATGGGAGAAAACAACATCTTCTATTTGGAATTTATGTTGATGGGGCATAATTTCTTATGGTAAGATTTTTAGTTGGTAATGAATAAAATCCTATACCTCAGCAAACAAATATCAACCGAATGCTTATTGCTGAGGCCTCAGTATCAGGAAGCAGTGGGCCACATTTAAGAAGACTGTGACACAATCCTAAACTCTGTGGGGCTCACAATCTTTTGCATAAAATACAGTTGTTTGAAGATAGGATTGTTTTTATGCCTATCCTATTTCTCACTTATGCCTTTGGCAAAATAGCCTGTGGTATTCAATATATGTTTATTCCCATACTGGATATCCGATTGTGGATATAAGGCAATTGGTGTAATAGCTTACTTTCTGTGTAGTAAGATTTAGGTGAAATTGTCATAAATTTATATTCTTACTTTGAAACTGTAAAGAAAGTACTAAGCAATATTTAAAGTAAAATGCCATTATTCACTTAATATTATTAAATATCTTAATATTTAAATTAGATGGTTACTTTGTAATCTATTCTATTAAATAATATAACATCATATTTTATAATACAAAATATAATACGAAATAGCTACGACAAAATACATGTAAGTACCTACAATATAAAATATTAAAAATAACTCTACTAGAAAGATGCTTTTGCTTGAAAGTACACCATCATTCTTCCAGTGGAGTTTCCCCATGGCTTTTCTCAGGTTGGCAGTAAGATCAGATTAGGAGTGTGAGTAAAATATTATTGCAATCAATTAAAGCATTAGGCTCATAAATCGATCAGTAATTTTTCAAGAACATGATAGGTCATGATGTCTTTTCATGTTGTTGAAGAAAAATGTGATAGTTAAGATGAAAAGACATGTTTATTTTTGTGTCAGACATTCTGTGATTAGTTAATTAAGTATTTTCATCAGTTCCGGTGACCTCTTGTCTCTCAGCTGCATATTGACTTTCCCAACTGCGCCTTCCATCCTTCTGGAGGCAGTAAGAGAAACCAGATTCTCCTTGGCCCCCTGGGCTATGTTTTATCTAACTCAGGAGCGCCTCCTGCCAAGGGGGCTTCCATTGGGCAAGGAATAATCCTAAAGGTCTCTGTTTTGTGAAAAGGTTCATGGCAGGTCAAGTATTTGTCAGTATATTTTTTAAAGGCTTGGTTGAGCTAATTTAATTTCTTATGTTCATTAATTCCTCTCCTTTCACCTCCACTCCCCTCTGAATAAATGGCCCTTCACACGAATCCAATTTAGCTTCAATACACCTTATTCACACTGCCTTTTATTGCAGGCCACATTCCAGCCAGCTGGAGGTTGCCCGACTGCCTCAGGTTTCCCGATTTAGCTCTGGAAATGATTTCAGCATGGCAAAAACTTCTCACTGGCCAATTTGGAAAACAGGATCCAATTTGTGAAGAAAGTCCAAAATGGCAACTGAGAATGAAAAAGTGATGGAGAAGGTTGGGGCAGGGAAGCAAAGATGGGAAACTTGGTCATTCTCTTCTTATACTCCTTCCCCACCAGGCCCCACTTCCATTCTCTTAAATTGATTTCTGGTGGGGATGAAGTGAACTGGGAGCTGAAGCCGAGAGTAAGTTCTTAGCCTTACACTTTTGTCACCCTCCTTGGGACTGCTCTTCTTGGCCCCAGTTTCATTGCATGATGTCGATATAAACAAGGGACTAGTGTGGAACTGTGGGGGCCGCTAAAAGGGAGCAGCCACAGTGGGCAGGATGAGGTCTGGTGCTGAGACCAAGTTGCGAGGTCTTATCTGTTTGCAGCCAGAGGAAAGGAAGCAGTGTGCCGCTGAGTGAGGATGCACATCCATTCTGAATCAGCTGAGGTATCAGCCCTTTGCATTCACACCATTGATCTTAAAGCCATCCTGCTGTATTTGAGTCTGCCTATTAGATCCAGAAGTTATTTTTAAATATTTCATTCAGGGTGCCAGAAGCTTAATTAAAAGTGGATTTATTGCTGGCTTTGATAAAAGATATGTGATTGAAATGCATACAGGCAGATTCCAGATTCCTGAGGCCAATTGATTTCAAGTCTAGGAATAACATGTTTCTAGGTTAACAGTTGGAGTATGTTATGTTTTTCTCTTTGGGTGTATAATTCAGTCTTTCTCAAGAGAAAAGAAATAAAATATTTAAATGTGAGCATACATTAATAGTAGGTACTACTGACAGCTCTACTATGTTGTTACTATTATGCAGCATTTGTAGTATCAAAATAAGCAAATTTAATCATTATAGTTTTCCCTTGAGAGAACACTAAATTTTAAATAATTTTAAAAGCCAGATACCTTCAGAAGTTAACCACTGATCATAACAAGTTATATGTTTATTCATATCATTAAGGCATAAAACTCTGGAATGTTGTTAGTCTGTTTGATTTTTAGAGTCCTTTGGTTTTATTTGCCATTTCGGCCTTTGGGAGAGTCTTCCTGTTGTCATAGAACCTTAGGCCCTGGATTATCATCCATCATCCTAGCCCAATGGTTCTCAGATTTCTAGCTTGCATGGAATGACCTAGAAGTCTTGTTAAAAAATTGATTTTTAATGTGTGTTTAAAATAATTAATTCATGTACCATAATTTATTAATCCATTCGTATGCCATGGAATATAATGCAACCTTAAAGAAAGATGATGACTTTACCTCTTTCATATTTACATGGATGGAGCTGGAACACATTCTTCGTAGCCAAGTATCTCAAGAATGGAAGAAAAAGTATCCAATGTATACAGCCCTACTATGAAGTTTATTTATAGCTTTCATATGTAGGCTATAACCCAATTATAGTACAAGTATATGGGGAAAGGGATAAGAGAGGGAAGGGGGAGGGTGGGTGGAGAGAGGGTAAATGGTGCGATCACACTTATGGTGCATCTTAGAAGGGACAGGTAAAACCTACTAAATGCAGAACACAAATGTTTTCACATAATAAACAAGAAAATCTCATAAAGGTTATGTCGAACAGTTGGATGAAAATATTTCAGATTGCATATGAAGCCCGCATACTGTACCCCATGATTGCAGTAATGTACACAGCTATGATTTAATAAATAAAAATAAAATAATTAATTCCCTAAAGATTCTGATACTGCTGCTCTTGCTACCTACCATATTGTGAGAATTACTATCCTAATGGTTCATCCTTGTCCTGACCTAATAGTAGGAAGTGAAAGCCAAGTTTTAAAAATTAGCCCCTCTGGCTGAATTAGAGGATCGTATACTTATATTAGTTTCTCATTAATAACTCGGAAGGTTTCAGATGTTGGGTATGACTACCCCTAAAAATTTTCCAGCTTAGTATAATGTATCCTAGTGGTTCAGGGATTAGGCTGGAGTAGAGTGGCCCTTCCTGTATATAATGCAGCTCCCTCGCTGCACTGACTTATTTCCTATCTCAGCACATTTGACTCCTTTGACTTGGCTGTTAGAAGTATAACAGCTGGAATTGTGAGAGCACAGTCTGTCATGTTAGATGTGAATTGTAGCAGTAGTAAGCCATGACTTAGTATATGGCATAGAAAGGAAAAAATGAATGAAAACATCTGAAAGAAATGGAAACCACATGGTTTGACAAATGCTTATGTATGGGAGGAAAAGAAAAGAATCAAATATGATTTCATGTATCAGACCAGGAGACTAGATGCCAATACCTTTAAAGGAAAATCATACCATGCATGGTGGCTCACACTTGTAATCCCAGCCCTATGGGAAGCCGAGGCAAGAGGAGTGCTTGATAACAGGAGTTCGAGACCAGACTAGCTAATATAGTGAGACCTCATCATTACACATTTTTTTTTTAAATTAGATGAGTGAACTAACATGCTGTAGTCCCAGCTGCTCAGGAGGCAGATTGTTTGAGCCCAGGAATTCGAGGTTATATACAATGAGCTATGATCATGCTACTGTACCCCAACCTAGATGACAAAGTGAGACTTTGTCTCCAACAAAAATAAAAAGAAAAGAAGAAGAAAAGAAAATGACAAGGTTGACTTTAGGAAAGAAAATAGGATTGATTTTTAAAGTATTAGCTCTTCCATTTGTAATTGTTAGGTTTTCAACAAGGGTACTCAGTCAAATCAGTGAGGAAAGAACCTTATACCATATGCAAAACTTAACTCAGAATGAACTCAAATGAATCCCTTCTCGGCCTTTTGGCAAGTGCAGAATGAACTCAAATGGATCGATTATAGCCCTAAGCATTCTTAAAATAAAAACACAGGAGAGAGTATTCCTAACCTTTAGATAGGCAAAGCCTTCTTCTTAGATATGACACCTAAACAAAAGAAAACTAGTTAAAATAGACTCCATCAAAATTAAAAGTCATTGTGTCTCATAGCACACATCACAAAAATAAAACAGCAATCTGCAGAGTGGGAAAAAAAATTGCAAATCATGTATCTGATAGGGGACTACCATCCAGAATATATAAAGAACTCTTACAACTTAGTAATAAGAAAACAAGTGACTCAGTTAACAATTAGGGAAATGACTTGAAAAGACTTTTCTCCAAAGAAGATATTTAGGCAACCAATAAACACATGAAAAAATGTACACATTAGTCATTAGGGAAAGGAAAATCAAAACCACAGTGAAATACCACTTCATGCCCAGTAGATTGTATGTAATAAGAAAGACCATAACAGTGAAAACACATGGCCTTACAAAAACTTGCACAATAGGCTCGGCACCTGTGGCTCAAGCAGCTAAGGCGCCAGCCACATACACCTGAGCTGGCGGGTTCGAATCCAGCCCAGGCCCGCCAAACAACAATGACAGCTACAACCAAAAAATAGCCAGGCATTGTGGCGGGCTCTGGTAGTCCCAGCTACTTGGGAGGCGGAGGCAGGAAACTCGCTTGAGCCTAGGAGTTGGAGGTTGCTGTGAGCTTTGATAACATAGCACTCTACCCAGAGCGACAATTTGAGGCTCTTTCTCAAAAAAACAAAAAAAACCAAAAACTTGCACAATAGTGTTTATGGCAACAATACTCACAATAGCCAAGAGTGGACCTGTTGACAGAATCATGTCCATCACCTGAGAAATGAACAAACAAAATGTGCTATATCCATACTATGGCATATATTCCATCATTAAAAAGAACAAAGTACTGATGCACACTACAACATGGATGAGCCTTGAAACCATTGTGCTAAGTTAAAAGACCAAAGGGCAACATAGTATATGATTCCATTGATAGGAATTGTCCAGAAGATTAGTGGTTGCTCAGATAGTATGTGATTCCATTGATAGGAATTGTGAAGATTAGTGGTTGCTCAGGATTGGGTATCAGAGATGGAGAATGATTTCTAATGAGGTATGAGGTTTCTTGGAAGGGTAATGAATGTTCTAAACTTAGGCTGTGGTGATTGGTGATCTCAGTGATTATATTAAAATTCTTTAAATTGTATACTTTCAGTGAATTTTATGGTATGTGAATTGTATATAAATAAAGATGACTTACAAATTATTAAAAATATTAATCTTCAGAAACCAAGATTGCATGCCAGGATAAAACCCTGTGGATGTTGGAATTTGGGAGAGAGGTTTGGGACAGGGCAGACAGGGGCCACTCAAACATAGAGGAGTCAGCAAAACCATGGAAATGAGTCAAATGTCCAGGGAGAACATTGAGGGGGAATAGTGAAGTTGTCTGAATGCAATTACTTGGGAGCCCAGCTCTTTCTTTGAGGACCAAGAAGAAGTTAGATGAAGAATGGGCTAAGAGATGAGGAGAAAACCAGGATGGCACTAAATAATTATAGTAGAGAGGTAGATTTACAGAAGAGGCAGTTACAAAGAGAAATACAGAGAGTGACCCTTGGCATTGAGTTTCATGTTTGGGAGGTGTTAGTTTTCAACTAAGTGCAGTGGAAGTGAAAGCCAGATATAAAGTTTTGCTGAGTGCCTAGAGACTGAGTGAAGGCTTAAGAAAAGTTGGCGTTCCATATCCTCAGGTTCAACCAGTACTTTCAAAATACTGGGGGGAAAATAATAAAAAGATAAAAATAAACAAAAAATACAAATTTTAAAATACAATATAGCAATTATTTAGATAATATTTACATGGTAGTATGTATTATGAGTAATCTAGAGATGATTTAAAGAGGATGTGCACTGGTTAACCATGTGCAAAGATTATTCCATTTTATATCAGGAATTTGAGCAGCCTTGGATTTTGGTATGTACTTGGCATCCTGGAACCAATATTCTGGCAATACCAAGGGACAACTACATACACTAGTTATTCAAGGAGTTTGGTTGGAAAAAGAATAATGGTTTTTTGTTGGTAATGATAATGATACTGTTTAGAAAAGACGAATCTTAACACATTATTGACCAGCAATTTTACACAGAAGCTATTCTATGTTAGCGACTGTTATTCCAGTGACATGATCAAGAAAGCTTTTTAAAAATTGCAATAGCTAATAAAAGTGCAAACATGATTTAACTCATGATCGGTCAACAATGCCTGGGCATATTAACTCGTGACCTGTCAATAATGTGTTAAGATTTAGAGGCAGAAAGAAAGGAGCCCATAGAGAAGGATCATTGATAATGAAAGCAGAGCTGAAGAAAATTCATAACAAATAAAACTCTGGATCCAGGTATCATAAATATTTGGTACCCCAGCCTCCCTCACTTCCATAGCCCCTTCTTCCCATTTTGGAGGTAGGCAAAAACTACAGTGTAATTTTTTTTTTTTTACTTAATGAGAAATATGGATGTTAACTTGTAATTCTTGGAGTGTTTCCAAATGTGTGGCCTTTCCAACACCTGGGATTCTTCCTCATGTGATGCCCCTTAGTGTGATGAGCTGAGTCCACCATTGCCTCGTACAAACTTTGCCCAATTTTATAAACCTTTCCAAGTATATGTTGTTATCTCTAAAATGGCCATACTATTTACTTACAAGGTTTTTGTTAGGATTATTATTTTTTTTCTTTTTTAGTGAACAGTTTATTAAGAATTAAACAAAGGTAGAATGTGATACAGTACAAGCAAGACACTTAAGATAAGTATAATAGTACTGCTCACACAAAAACTTAAATTTCACCTCAAAAAAAATCACAAGACAAAAGGGAAAGCAATTTCACTGTTATAAGATATTTCATGCGGAGTATTAACTCTGTGCCCCCCCAATCCCAACCTCCCAACAAACAAAAAACTATCTGGGAATACTGCTATGCTAATATATTCACCACAATATAATCATTCATAGGAAAACAGTAATTAAGCAATGAATTGAATTAAATAACAAAGTTCAAACTGTCATAAACTCATAGACCACAATGATTTACAAAACAAGCAATTCCAGAAATCTCATAAATAATATAAGAAATATTTCAATATTATTCTACTTGATCTGGATACACCTGATATTGAAATTGGAGAAAATATATTGTTATAAAGAGAAATTACAAACATGTTTCACTTATAGATGAGAATGCAATATCCTAAACAACATATTGACAAATTGAATTACAAAATTAATATTTAAGTAATATACTTTAGTCAGAATTAAATCCAATTTATATGAAAGTTAGATACTATTTTCTTTTTTTTTCTTTTTGGTTTTCTTTCCCTCGCCTCCTTCCTCCTTCTCTGTCTGCTCTCTCCTTCCCCCATGCCCCACTGTGTCATTCATTGTCATTAATTATCCTCAAATCAAAGTTGAATACATAGGATTCTTGCTTCTTCATTCCTATGATGTTTCACTAAGAATAATATGTTCCACCTCCATCCAAGTTACTACAAACGTAGCAGAGTCTCCATTATTTTTGATGGCTGAGTAATATTCCATTGTATACATATGCCATAGCTTACCAATCCACTCCTGAGTTGAAGGACATTTAGGCTATTTCCACACTTTAGCAATTGTAAATTGGGCAGCAATAAACAGCCTCACAAATGTCTTTATAATAAAAGTTTTTTTTTTCTTCTGGATAGATGCCCAGCAATGGGATTGCAGGATCAAACAGGAGGTCTAGGTTGAGTTCTTTAAGCTTTCTCCATACTTCCTTCCAAAAAGATTTTTTTTGTGTGTGGAGACAGAGTCTCACTCTATCACCCTCGGTAGAGTGCTGTGGAGTCACAGTTCATAGCAACCTCCAGCTCTTAGGTTCAAGCGATTCTCTTGCCTCAGCCTCCCAAGTAGCTGGGACTACAGGCGCCCGCCACAATGCCCAGCTAATTTTTGGTGCATCCAAAAAGGTTTTATTAGTTTGCAGTCTCACCTACAGTGTAAAAGAGTTCCTTTCTCCCCACATCCACACCAGCATCTGCAACCTTGAGATTTTGTGATATAGGCCATTCTCACTGGAGTTCGATGGTATCTCAGGGTGGTTTTAATTTGCGTTTCTCTAATAATTAAGGATGATGAGCATTTTTTCAAGTGTTTACTGGCCATTTGTCTATCATCTTTAGAGAAAAATCTATTCATCTCTCTCCCCCGTTGATGTATAGAATTGTTGGTTTTTTCTTGTAGATTAATTGAAGTTCTGTATAGATCCTAGATATTAAACTTTCGTCAGATTCAAAATATGTAAATATCCTTTCCCATTGGGTAGGTTGTCTATTTGCTTTGGTTGTTGTCTCCTTGGCTGTACAGAAGCTTTTCAGTTTAATTAAGTCCTATTTGTTTGTTGTTGCAGTTGTTGCTATTGCCATGGCAGTCCTCCTCATAAAGTCTTTCCCAGGCCAATATCTTCCAATGTTTTTCCAATTCTTTCTTTGAGGATTTTCATCATCTCATGCCTTAAATTTAAATCTTTTATCCATGTTGAATCAATCTTTGTAAGGGGAGAAAGGTGCACATCCAGTTTTAGGTTTTACATACGGATATCCAATTCTCCCAGCACCATTTATTGAATAGGGAGTCTTTTGCCCAGGGAACACTCTTGTTTGGTTTATCGAAGATTAGACAGCTATAAGTTGTTGGTTTCATTTCCAGGTTTTCTATACGATTCCAAGTATCTATGTCCCTATTTTTGTGGCAGTACCATGCTGTCTTGACCACTATGGCCTTATAATATAGCCTAAAATGTAGTATGGTGATACCCCCGGCACTGTTTTTATTACTAAGAACTGCCTTAGGTATATAGGGTTTTTTATGGTTCCATACAAAGTGCAGAATCATTTTTTCCAGGTCTTGAAAGTAGGATGTTGGTATTTTAATAGGGGTGGCATTGAATCGGTAAATTGCTCTGGGAAGTATAGATATTTTAACAATGTTAATTGTTCCCAGCCATGAGCATGGTATGTTCTTCCATTTATTCAAGTCCTCTACTATCTCCTTTCTTAAGGTTTCATAATTTTCTTTATAGAGGTCTTTTACCTCTTTTGTTAGGTATATTCCTAAGTATTTCATTTTCTTTGAGG
>CAUYON010074573.1:0-21518 GCA_963573935.1 Arctocebus calabarensis | reverse complement strand
ATCATTAAATCATAGCTGTGTACAATAGTGCAATCAAGGGGTACAATGTGCTGGTTTCATATACAATCTTAACTATTTTCATCAAACTGATTAACATAGCCTTCCTGGCAATTTCTCCGTTATTATATGAAGACATTTGTACTCTGCATTTAGCAAGATTTGCCTGTACCTTTCTAAGATGCACCGTAGGTGTGGCCTCACCAAGTACCCTCCCTCTACCCCAACCTCCCCTCTCCCCTCCCTACCCTTGCCCCTTTCCCTATATTCTTGTGTGTAATTATTTTTTGCTGGATGAATAAATCAATAAATTAGGGAGGCGCCTGTGGCTCAAGGATTAGGGCGCCGGCCCCATATACCGGAGGTGGCAGGTTCAAACCCAACCCCAGCCAAAAACTGCAAAAAAAAAAAAAAAAATCAATAAATTTTGCCTAATTTATGCAAAATAACTTCAGTGTATGGTCTTTCTATCTATAATTCTTTCCTCTATGGGCATCATATGGTATCGCTAGATTTTGCCATTAGAATAACATGTTTTCATCTTAGCGTTTTTAGAAACATTACAATATAAGACATTCTTGCAGCTTACATCATTTGATGAATTCTAAAAGCTTCGTGATATATGTCTGGCATCTAAAATGGTGCTTGTTAAATATTTTAAGTAAGTTTAAAATGTTCGTTTTGCACATTACTTGTTAAGCTTAAAGTGTTAAAGTTAGCTTACTTTCACAAGCACCATACTTAAAGACATGCAAGAAAATATTAACATAAACACTTTCTTTTTTATATCATATTGATAGAATACCCATGGGGATTTATATCTTTTAGTTTTATTATGATTGCAAGAGGAAAGGTACTTGAATTATTAAGTTGAAAGGATTTAACTTAACTTAAGTGAAAATAAACTTTCTGAGCCCAAAGTTAATTCTGTCCAGAAAAATCTTAAATATTGAAAGCAGTAAACTTAAAATCAAGAAAGTATGAAAAAAAAATTAAGCAAAAATGGTTATACAATATTGATAATATAATTTTGATTTGGACCAAGTCATCCTTGGGCAAAACTTACACACTTATTTTGTTGATTTCCATTGTAATCTGTCTTCTAGAAATTTTACCAATTATTTTCGAATTGGATTACAGTGCCTCTTATAACCAAAGTGGGTTAGAAATTATCCCCAACCCCCTTCTTACCTGCAAGAGTCTGACGCCCCTTTACTAATAATTTATAGGGAAAGATATTACTAAAAAAAGAGTTTTTCTCTTTAAGTATGTGAACACAGAGAAAATATCACCAAGCTCTTATCTAAACATGTACGTCGGATTATGGGGATTAAAAAATGTTTCAATCAATGCTTTCAAATCTGGTTATATATCTGAATCATTTGAATAATATTTAAAAACATAGATTCCTTAAGACTTGTAAGAGTACCAGGAAATCAGAATTATGAGGGGTAGGGTCTCTTAATAATATATATTTTCAAAAATAGCCTAACTGATTCTAATGTGTAACCAGTTTTGAAAACCTGTTATTCTAGCTATTATAGATTGAAAATCAGAGTTGGAAATAAGTCTAGCTTCAATGTTACTTTGTATTTATCCAAGAACAAAAATATGAGATTAAAGAATTATGTTTTCTACCTAGGACCAGGCATTATCAGACAAATTGGAAAAGAGTGCATTTTCATCAAATATTTGCTGTCTACAAGGTGCTATTCTTGATATATTTTAGGAGCCTACATCATGGGTCTCTGTGCAATGCTTGATGTCAAAAGAGTAATGTCGGAGAGTTTTTTTAATGAGAAAGTATATGAGAAAAATTCCCCTTTTGGTTTGTTTCTGAAATGAAACATGATGCAATAATTTTAAATTATTAAAGGATAAAAATTTACTCAAAATTAATTTTTGTCTTAATATGGACTTTCTTCCTTATTTGGATTCTCAGTACAATCTTCAAGCTCTGTAATTTCAGAAAGTATGGAGGGAATTCATTTTGGTTTGGTTTGTTTTTTCCTCAACTCATACAAAATTTTATGAGATAAAATTTTTCAAAGGAGTAAACATTTTGCTATTAACTAAACTTATCATCACTTAACTAGATTTCTTTTCTTCTGAATATTATGAGGTTTTGAATAGGTTTGTTTTTTTTTCAATTTGTTGACTGTTTCCTTTGCTGTGCAGAAGCTTTTAGTGTGATGAAGTACCACGTGTTTACTTTTGCTTTTGTTCCTTGTGGTTTTGATGGCCTATCCAAAAAATTATTGCCAAGGTCAGCATCAAGGAGCAGAGCTTTTCTCCCATGTTTTCTTTTGGAAAAAAAGGTCTTATGTTTAGATCTTTAATCCATTTTGAGTTGAATTTTGTATATGGTGTAAGAGAAGGGTCCAATTTCCTTCTTTAGCCTATATATATCCAGTTTTTCCGGCATAATTTTTTAAGAGATTGTCCCCCAACCCACTGAAGACACACTGTGAAGACAATCTCTTAATAAATTATGAATTTTTGAATGCTTTGTCAAAGATTAGTTGACCCTACGTGTTTGGGTTTATTTACAAGCTCTCTATTCTGTTCCATTGGTCTGTGTGTCTGTTTTTATGCCAGTACTATATTGTTTTGATTACTGTAGCTTTCTCATATAAATTTGATAGCAGGTTGTGTGATTCCTTCAACTTTGTTTTTCTTTCTCAGGATTGCTTTGGCGGTTTGGGTTCTTCTGTAGTTCCATAACAATCTCAGAATTGTTTTTCTATTTCTGTGAAAAATGCTGTTGGAATTTTGATAGGAATTGTTTTGAATCTGGATATCCCTTTGGGAATTATGGGCAGGGTAACGGTATTGATTATTCCAGTCCCGAATACAGAATATCTTTCTGTTTATTTGTGCTTTCTTCAATTGCTTTCATATTAGAAGCTTCCTTTTAAAATTCAAGAGCAAGACGATGATGCTTACATCACTGCTTCTCTAAGCATGTCTCGGAGCCTTAACTAGCACAGTAGATAAGTCAAAAAAAATAAAAATGGCAAGTTTGGAAAGGAGGAAATGAAAGTGCCATTGTTAGCATAAGATTGTCTATATAATAAAGCTCAAAAATTTCACAGAAAAATTTGTAGACGTAATAAAAACAAATTGTGTGTATGATCAATAAGTAAAATATTTACACTCGTGTTTATCAATAATGAATTGTTAGAAAACCCAAGACTGTCCATAGAAACAATAAAACTTTAGGTAACTGGAAATAAATCTAACAAAAATCATGTGTGGCTTTAATGGAATAAAATTTAAAATCATATTGAAAGACATTAAAGAGTATTTAAGTACTAAGTACAAGTTATACCATCTTCACAGACATTAAAGCAATTTTTTAAAGATGTCCTTATTGTTGCAACTTCATCTATAAATTCACCTTAATTTAGTAAAAATTACAAAACTACAATTGACAAGTTGATTCTAAAATTCACACAGATTTGAAAAGAACCAAATTATAGTCAATGCCCCCTTAAAGAAGAATCATTTGGGAGACTTGTCTTAGATCAGAATTTTACAAGTATCATATATCATAAGGTTATACTTACTATGCCAGTAGCCTGTGAGAACTAGGCTCAATTTTCATGAAATGAAATGAATACAGTTTTCATGAAAGAGGCAGCTGGGCAAATCAATGAAGCAAAGATTCATTGATTACATAGTGTTCAGACAATTGGGTATCTACATATCAAAAAGGGAAAATTAGATCGCTACCTCACATCATACACAAACATACATTCCAGATGAATTTTAATTTAAGAAGCAAAACATCTGCCTTAATTTTCTTCTAAAAATTCTAATGACTTTGGCATAGAAGATTCAACAGACACCTACAAAACATAAATTATAAAATTTGATAAATTTATAATTTAAAAATTAAGAAACTCTGTTTATCAAAACTAGAAAAGGAAGACAAGATTAGGGAATGGGAAAAGATGCAACATATAAAATACTGACAATGTATGAATTCCCTAAAAAATAGGCAGATGCACACAGCTTTCTCATAGTGGCTGACACTCAAATGACCAGTGATTATTGTCAGTCTTATTAATAATTTGGAACATGTCAAACCAGCCCCCAAAAGATATCATTTGGCATCACCAAATTGGCAAAACGTAAATGAGCTTGAACATATCAAGTGCCTATGATTATGTAGATCTGTGTCATGGGAAAGAGCATCTTTGTGACAGACTCATCAAAAGCACATTGTATGGCAGATATGTTCATTATCTTGATTGTGATGATGATTTCATGGCCGCCACATATCTGATCGTACCATTTAAGTATTGTAGCTTTTGTATGCCAACTTATTAATAAGGAGAACTAGAGAACCAATCTCTTAAAGGAATTTGCTTTATAAAAACATTGTTATGTATATCCTTTAATATCTTTCTATTTATACATATATGTAAATTAATATGCATGTATAAATATACATATAAATATATGTTTGTTTGTATATCCTTTACTATCTCTCTCTCTATTTTTTTAAATGAGGTCATATTATGCCCTACTTATATTACAAAAGGTCTTCTCTCTCATATAACGTTATTATAAATTTTAGAGGATTTAATCTTATACCTAGACCCCCTCTAATACTGACATGCCTTCTAAGATGTTCTGAGTAAAAGAGAGAGGGATGGGGCTTGTGCATATCCAAGACTAAACCATCTCTATGCAGTCCTTGTATATTCACCAGACCTTAGTAGTAGCAGAGAAAGATAAAAAGGATGAGCACCGCTGTCAAGAGTCTGCGTGAAAATTTAAAGTAAGAACAAAGAATGGGGGGATCCTCTAAATAAATAAAAAAGTTAGCACAGACCTCATATATACAATTTATAAGAGTGGTCGTCCTAACTTAAATAAAAGACGTATTTTACAAATTTTGATGAGCCTGGTCCCATATTATCAGCCTGTAGTGTATCAGGAACAACACACGAGGAGGAGGCACTACTTGAGACTTCTTTTCGTGGCTGTCACATTGCTTAACATCTTTATATTGAAAGCAAAGCTGAATCACTCAGGCAGAATAATGTTAGTGTAGGAAGAAAAGTCCCATTAGCCCCCAGCCCACGTAGAGCACTGGTATTTCATGAGCAGCATGCTATAATGACCGACGGTTATAGTGGTGTCCACGAATCATCGAAAGACACATAAACTAAGCATTGTGGACATGATTTAAGAAAAGAAGAGGTGCATACAATGAATTTTAGAAAGATTTAAAATCCAATATATAACACAAATGTTCCTGCTGTAAGACATGATATTAAGCTAGAACGTTCTCTTGTGTGGATTAACTCATGGGCAACAATCAAATGTAATCTGAGAGCCTGTTGAGGGATAGCTCAATATACTTGCTTCTGCGGTCTGATTTTTGCCTCCCTTCACCAACATCAACTCTCCTCACCTTCCTCCTCATATTTGTGCTCTAATAAAACATTGTCAGTGCTTCTGACAGTTGTTCCTTTCCCATGGTATTTCCTCTGTCTAGATTACCTTTGACTCCTTTTTCATCAGAAACGCCCCTCCAGAGAATCATTCCATGAACTTTCCTCTGCACTCAAGGTTGATTCTCAGATTTCTCATAATGTCCCTGGCAGATCTATGCCATTGCTTTTACCACACTGTGGTACAATGATTTATTTCTGTGCCTGCTGTATGGGACTTTTGGGTATTTGAAGACATAGGGTAGGGCTTAGTAATATACTTCTTAGTTAAAGAACAGTGTGTCACACAAAATATCTAAAAGTGTCCTGTATATGGAAAGATGATTCCTGAACCAGTCTTGCCAACTCAAATGCCCAAGTAATGAAACCAAGTAAAGCATGTCTGATATAAAGGGAGGGAGAGTAGGCGACGTGGTGACCTTGAGAGGACACCTTATATAACATGACAGTCTCCATCAGCCCTGGTCAGTTTTGGCCATGAGGCACTGGAGGCCGGTGTTCCTAAATTCTCTGAATTTTTTTGTTTGTTTGTTTATTTGTTTGTTCATTTGAGACAGAACCTCAAGCTATTGCCCTGGGTAGAGTGCCCTGGCATCACAGCTCACAGCAACCTCCAGCTCCTGGGCTTAAGCGATTCTCTTGCCTCAGCCTCCCAAGTAGCTGGGACTACAGGCGCCTGCCACAACACCTGGATATATATATATATTTTGGGTTGTAGTTGTCATTGTTTGGCAGGCCTGGGCTGGATTTGAACCTGTCAGCTCTGGTGTATACGGCTGGCACCTTAGCCGCTTGAGCTGCAGGCACCACCTTTTTGACTTTTTTAAAGAGAAACCAGAAATAAGTTTTTATATGCAAAGTATTTTGATTTTTCAAATGGTAAATGGTCCAAAAAAAAAAAAAAAACTATATCCCAGGTAACTTCCAGGTTGATAATTTTTAAAGATTTAGAATAAATAACAGGTCAGTTTTCATGAAAGTCTGATTAGAGGTTGAACAAATTTTGTTCACTCATCTGCTACCACAATGAAGTCTACTACTCTGCTGATCTGATGCAGAACAAATTAAAGCAATCATCTTGGGGTCATACGAGTTTTACTTTTATTTCTGAACTTGGGCTGACAGATGTAACTTTTTTACAAGATGGCCAGGTGTTACTTCAAATGAACTATAAAAAAGACAGGTTTAATTGATGGGAGATGCTTTCAAACTTACGAAGAAATAAATCCTGAAAAATTACTGCAATAAATATCCTTTCAAACTAACAATACATTCTCATAAATCCCTATTTACAAAGTTCACTTTTATTTAGAGATATATCCATGATATGTCATGGTTATCGAGGTTTAAAGTATTTTGTTAAAATCTATAGCAATAATTTCATGGAAAATTATTTCTTAAGGAGCACCTGAGCTAATGTTCCTCCAAGGTTTTTGTTTTTTTTTTTTTTGAACTGTAAATTGATAATTTATAATTATATAAATGTATGGAATAAAATGTAATATTTGGTGTGGGATAATTAAATCAATCTAACCAACATATCCCTCATCTTAAATACTTCACATTTGTTGGTGTAAGAACGTTTGAAATCTACCCTAACAATCTATATATGGTACTTTAAATGATACGGTCCATCTTAACTATATTCACCACTGTATGCAACAGAACTAAAAAACTCACATTTCTCCTGTCTGACCTTTTCTGCCCTTTGGATATCATTTCCCGTTTCCCCCAACCCTTAGCTTCTGTAACCACCATCATATTCTCTGCCTCTGTGAATCTGATTGTTTTAGATTCCACATCCGAGAACGCGGAACACGCAGTATTTGCCTTCCTGTGCCTGGCTTATGTCACTTAGTATGATGTCTTCCGGTTCTATCCGTGATGTCTCAAATGACAGAATTTCCTTCCCTTTTCGGGTTGAGTAGAAACCAGTAGATGACTTTTCATTGTGTTCACACACCACACTTACTCTGTTCATTCATCTGTTGATGAACACTTAGGTTGAGTCCGTAACTTGGCTATTGTGAGTAGTGTTGCCATAAACATGGGAGTGCGGGGGTCTCTTTGACAAATTGGTTTCAAATATTTTGGATAAATACCCAGAAGTGGGATTGTTGGATAATATGGTAGCTCTATTTTTAATTTTTTTAGAAACTTCCATATCTTTTTTCATAATTTATGAAATTATATATAATGATACATTATACTAATTTATATTTCTACCAACAGTGTATGAGGGTTCCCTTTTCCATACATCCCTGCAATACTTATCTTTTGTCATTTTGATAATAGCCATGGGACAGGCATGAGATGATATTTCTTATGGGTTTGATTAGTATTTCCTTAATGATCAGCTATGTTGAAAAATTTTTTTAATATGAGGTCTGACAATTAATTTCATGAACTCATCCTAGTTGAGTTGCAAAGGATTGCTGAATACCTCATTGCTGAATATCACTACGGTCACCTTCAGAGTACACCCCTTGGGAAGTTGTGCATTGGCACCAGCACCAAGTCCACCCTTCCAAGCAGTTTTGGAATTCTTTTCCTGGAATGCCCATCAGAGCTGTTATCATATTACCCTTGTTGTCCTGAATGTCATCAAAATGTTTTCCTCTCAGTATTTCCTTTATCTTTGGGTAAAAAAAAAAGTATTAGGGGGCCAGATCAAGTGAGCAGGGAACATATATGAAATATAATTGTATGTTTGAATACAATTATTTGTTACTGGTTGAAAATTCCCTCACAGACACAGACATGTGAGCTGGTACATCTTCGTGATGCAAGACTCATGAGTTGTTGGAGAGAAGTTGAGGTTGTTTTCGTCTAACTTTTTCATGCAGCATTTTCAGCATTTCCAACTAGTGAACTTGGTCAACTTTTCCAATTGGTACAAATTTATAATAAATAATCCCTCTTATATCAAAAATGGTTAGCAACATTGTTTGACTCTTGATTTTGGAATGATGAAACTTTTTTGGTTATGGAGAATCTGCTGACTTCCAATGTGCAATTTGATGCTTTGTTTAAGGGTTGTATTGGTACCCCATGTTTCATCACCAGTGATACATGGTCCAAAACATCATCCAAAAGGTCTTGGCAAACTTTGACTCTCCTTTACTTTTTGCTCATCAGTAATACCACCTTTCTCATGCCAAAATTTTCAGTAAAAATTTTCCTATTTTTCTATCTATGTTTACTTGGTCTGCTATGCTTCTCACAGTGATTCAACAATTTTGATCCATAAAATGATGATTTTTTGCAATGTTTTCATCAATTCTGCTTGTTACTAGCTGCCCTGAACTCTGTTCATGGGTGACACTTTCCCTCCCCTGGGAAAATTTGCAAGCTGCAGTTTTTTTCATGGCATTATCTCCATAAATGTGGACTAACATTTCCCTAATTTCACTTCCACTCTTGCCAAATTTAACAAGAAAGAAATTTTATGCTTGCTCATTGCTTTAATACAAGCTCTGACATTCTCATGATGGCACACAAAAACATGCAACAACAATAATGAATGCCACTTAGCAGGACATTGACTCATCTTGACAGAAACACAACTGATACACTAAGGTAATTGGACCTTCCTGAGTTTTTTGTACAGTGCTGTCTGGGTGGCAAGTTCATGAACTTAATTGTCAGACCGAGTGTGTGTGTGTGTGTGTGTGTGTCTTCGTATGTCTTCTATTGAGAAATACCTATTCAGATCTCATGCCCATTTTTTAATTGGGATTTTTGTTTTCTTGTTATTGAGTGGTTTGAGCAATGTTATATTTTGGATGTTAACCCCCTTTAAATGCAGGGCTTGTAAATATTTTCTCCCAAACAGTAGGCTGTTTCTGCATGCCAGTCATTGTTTTGTGTTCTATGTGGAAACTTTTTAGTTTGTTGTAATCCCATTTGTCTATTTTTTCTTTTATTTTCTGTGTTTTAGGGTCAAATAAAAAGAATTACATAGACCATGTTATGTAGTTTTTCTTCTATGTTTTCTTCTAGTTGTTTTAGAGTTTTTAATTTTAAATTTAAGTCTCTAATATGTTTTGAGTTGATTTTTGTATATGGTGTGAGATAAAGGTCCAACTCCATTCTTCTGTATGTGGATATCCAATTATATGGACACTATTTATTGAAGAAATTATTATTTTCTCATTGCATATTTTTGTAGCCTTTTTCAAAAATCAGTTGACTCTTCAAGCATGCATTTATTTCTTGACTTTTTATTCTATTCCATTGGCTGATAAGTCTTTTTCGTTTTGCTGTTTTAATCCTGTTTTAATTACTATGGCTGTGCAGTATAGTTTGAAATCAGGTAATGTGATACCTCCAGATTTGTTCTTTTTGCTCTTTCACTTGCTCATTGGAGATTTTTGTGGTTCTATATCCAATTTTAGGACTGTTTTTCTATTTCTATGAAGAATGACATTGGAATTTTGATAGGGATTGCATTGAATCTATAGATTTCCAGGAGTAGTGTGACTATTTTAATAATATTAATTCTTGTAATACACAAATATGGGATATCTGTCCATTTATTCATCCTCTTCAGTTTTTCTTACCAACATTTTATAGTTTTTAGTGTATGAGTTTTTTACCTCATGGTTAAGCTTATTCCTAACTATTTTACTTTCTTAGTAGCTATTTTAAATGGGATTATTCTCTCGATTTCTTTTTTAGATAGTTCTTTGTTAGTATATAGAAACATTATGGATTGTTATGTGTTGATTTTGTATCCTTCAACTTTATGTATTCCTTTATTCTATCAGAGTTTTGGTGGAATCTGTAGGTTTTCTGTATAGATGATCACATCATCTACAAATAGGGATGATTTAACTTCTTCCTTTTCCATATGGATGCCTGTTATTTCTATTTTTTTCCTAACTACTCAGGCAATGACTTCCAGTACTATGTTGAATAGAAGTGACAGAAGTGGGCACTTGTTCCAGATCTTAGAGGAAAAGCTCTCAATTTTTCGCCATTGAGTATGATATTAGCTGGGGTTGACCTTTATTACATTGAGGCACATTTTTCTTGTACCTAATTTGTTAAAGAGTTTTTATCATACAAAGTTCTTGAATTTTGTCAAATGCTTTTCCAGCATCTAAGGAGATGATGGTATGATTCTTGTCCTTTATTCTTTTAATGTATTGTATCACAAGCAGCCCAGGGATGAATCCCGCTTGCTCATGGTGGGTGATTCTTTTAATATGTTGTTAAATTTGATTTTCTAGTATTTGTTGAGGATTTTTGCATCTATGTTCATGAAGAATCTTGAATTTTCTTGCAATGTCCTTGTCTGGTTTTCATATCATGGTAATACTTGCCATAAAAAAAGAGTTGGTATTAGTTCTTGCCATAAAAAAATAATTGGTATTAGTTCTTCTTTAAGTGTCTGGTAGAATTCAGCCACGAAGCCATCAGGTCTGGGATTTTTCTTTGATGAGAGATTGTTATTTCTGATTTTTTTTTAATCTCTTGTTCATTATTAATAGGTTTATATTTTCTATTTCTTCGTGATTCAGTCTTGGCTGCATGTGTCTAGGAATTTATGCATTTCCTCTAGTTATTCAATTTGTTGGCGTGGAACTACTCTTAGTACTCTCTCACCAACCCTTGTATTTTAGTGGTATCAGCTATAATGTCTCCTTTTTTTATTTCTGATTTTATTTATTTGAATCTTATCTCTTTTTTATTAGTTGGCCTAAGTAAATGTTTTTCAATTTTTTCTTTAAAAAAAAACTGACAGAGTTTTGTTGACCTTATTTATTTTTGAGAAATCTTATTTCATTTATTTTTGCTCTGATCTTTATTATTTTCTTCCTTCTACCATCCTCAGACTTAGTTCTTTTTCTGTTTATTTGACGTGTAATATTAAGTTGTTTGAGATCTTTCTTCTATTTTAATATAGGCATTTATTGCTATAAACTTTCCTCCTAGAACTGCTTTTGCTGTGTTCCATAAATCTTGGTATGTTGTGTTTCTACTTTTGCTTGTTTCAAGAAGTATTTTTAATTTCGCTTTTTATTTCTTTATTGACCCATTTGTTGTTTGGGAGCATGTTGTTTAATATCCATGTATTTTTAAAATTTTCAGAATACTTCCTGTTATAAACTTCTAGTTTCATGCCACTGTGGTTGGCAAAAATACTTCATATAATTTCAATATTCTTAAATTTGCTGAGGCTTGTTTTGTGCCTTCAGACATGTGACCTAGTTTAAAGAATGTTTCATGTGCACTGCTCCTTATAGTTTGATAGTAAAATTTTATTTATATAAAATTCTCAACATTTTACATCCCTGGATATAGAAAAGCATGCTGGTTCTCATAGAAATCTGGTGCAGCCCACTGTAAGAACAAATATTTCTTGACATCTGTTTTACATTAAAAGTTTACATCCTGCTCCATAATGTTCCCATGTTCATCTAAAAATAAAGTTGTTTTTTCCACCACCCCTTCTTCCAAAAGGATGAAATACGTTTATCCATAACTTTGTATGTCATTAGGTCACACCACATGCTCAGGGGTGCTCATACCAGGACGCGGAGAAGCTGATGACTCATGTTGATAACTATGAGCAGAAAATATCAGCTCAACCACTTACCAAGCTCAGATCATGAGCAAATACAGTGAAACAGGAAAAGGAAGTTAGAGGAGCTAGAGGAAGCCTCTAAAAACATGATTGAACAGAAGAGTGGTTCATTTCTGAATGGGGAAGTAAGATGCCAGGTGGCAAAGCTGAAAATGACAAAAGTTGGAGTAGAGGAAGTAATATAGAGCCTCCATCTGTTCTGTGACCAGTTGACACCAAGCCTGAAGTATCCTTCCTTTAACAAATAGCTAAAGAAGACTGATTTCATCTAAAAGAGAGTTATTGTGTAATCATCTAGTGATATGCACTTTTTCCAAGACAGAGAATGAACTGCAAAGCCTGCAGCTTTTCTGTTCATAGCATTGTCCCTTGGCCCAGCATGGGTAAGGGCTCAGTGACGATCAGACCACACCATCTCAGAACGAAAATTATCCAGACAATAAGAGAGAAAAACCTAATGCAACATGGACTGTGTCCACGAACCCGTGCAGTACATTCTCTGTGCCTGTTTTAAGATGGGGACGTGGGAGCAAGCCAAGTTTGCAGAGCAGGAAGCAAGTGTGGGGGTGCTGTGCCCACACCTACCAGAGGACAGGGTAGAGCAAGGGAATGGGGCTGCAATTGTGGAGAGATTATCCGGCTGTGAAAGACGATCAAATGCCACCAACCTTAGCTTAGAGTTTAGAATAACTTGTATGAACTTCATAATGAATTAATAATATTTTTAGTAAATAAATTTGTTGATTGGTTATTTTTCATTGTTTCCTCACTGACAGGAAAAGCCGGGAAAATGATACAGTGAGGCTGATAATCTGCCTCTTCTCATTGCCCGGCCCTGGGCAGCCGCCACCTGCAACTGTCCAGGCCACTGACAGGCACTGAAAGGGGACTCCCCTGGGAGCAGGGAAACCGTCAGATTCCCCATGCACATACACAGATTCATGCGTAATCAGGCTATTGCGTTAACTCTTAGTAGGTTAATTTTTCGTTGTTGCTCTGCTTTGAAATAAGCTTAGGTGCCCAGTTAATAACCAAGCATAACATAAATGCAAATGTTTTCTCTTTCTGGTCCAGCTTCTATGCCACTGGCCCCTTAATAAAAAAGCAGAAGTAAAAAGGAACAGTTTTTATGTTCACTCTTCCTGTTGAAATGGCACTGTGTGTGCAGTATACTGACTGTGTCGCACATCCATTCCGTGGTATACACTGGCCTGTCTGCTGAGAATGCTGATTTCTACTTCCTTTTTATTTATAGTATCTCTTTGCTTATGATCCCATGAATAAAAGTCATCTTCCTGTGAATTCAGCTCCCTTGCAGGCAGCGCTCCGTGTGGCGGTTTCTGTAATTGCGTGTTCGTGAGTGCATTACACATACCTCTAGTACAGCATTTCAACCGTGTGGGAAAAGCACTCCCATGAACATTTTCCCTCTGAACTATGAACACTTGCAATAGCATGTGGTACAGAGCAGGTATTTAAGAAATGGTTCTCTAATACTAATATGAAGTCAGGAACCAACCTAAAACCCACATAAGAGAAAGACTCAAGTGAGAATGCAAACTAATACGTTCCTTTTGGAAAGATGTTTGGAGAATACTTAGAGATCTGAAAATATGCCTGCCATTCGAACCTATAATTCCTCTACTAGGTATATATCCAGAAAGACAAAAAATCACATTATAGCAAAGATATTTGTACCAGAATGTTTATTGCAGCCCAATTCATAATTGCTAAGTCATGGAAGAAGACCAAGTGCCCGTCGACCCATGAATGGATTAATAAATTGTGGTACATGTACACCATGGAATATTATGCAGCCTTTAAGAAAGATGGAGACTTTACCTCTTTCATGTTTACATGGATGGAGGTGGAACATATTCTTCTGAGCAGAGTATCTCAAAAATGGAAGAAAAAGTATCCAATGTACTCAGCCCTACTTCATTATGAAGCTAATTTATAGCTTTCATATGAAGGCTATAATCCAACTATAGCACAAGAATATGGTGAAAGGGGCAAGGGAGGGAAAGGAACGGGGGAGGTTTGGTGGAGGGAGAGTAATTGGTGGGATCACACCTACTGTGCATCTTAGAAAGATACAGGTGAAACTTGCTAAATACAGGATATAAATGTCTTAACACAATAACTAAGAAAATGCCGTGAAGACTATGTTAACCAGTTTGATGAAAATATTTCAGATTGTATATGAAACCAGCACATTGTACCCCATAACTGCATTAATGTACACAGTTATGATTTAATTAAAAAAAAGAGCGAGAGAGAAAGACTCAAATCAATTCAGGGTGTGGAGAGGGAGAGTTATAGAGGGGCGAGAGAGGTGAGATGGATGTTCTCCCGCTTAATGGACAACGTTAGGGTTTATGGCACACCTGTTGTGGGTGGGACACCATTATAAGGGGGATCCTATTGTAACAAATGCAAACTTCTTAACCTATTTAAACCCTCCAATTAACTTGAAATTTAAAGAAAAGAAATAGTTCTCGTTTGCAGTGGTCTCGTTTTCCTTTGCATTCATCCTGTTGCTGGGATTGATATCTGGGACATGATAAACTTGAGGACATTGTCTGGAAGGGGAGAGTGATGTATAAATGAATTTTCTCTGTTAACATTAACTATCGGAGTAAACGAGATGTGTATAGAGGAGCTTTTTCATAGATATGTGGTAGAACATATTATAATTAGTGTGTGCGAAACAAAGTGCGCTGAGCTCTCAACTGCTTTGCTGAGCTAGTTGAGGCAAGAAAGCTGGAAAGTATTAGGATCACGATCTAGGTGGATCCTGAAGTGTGCATCGGCATCCAGAGCATCATGGCCAAAGTCATAGAACTGTAAACCAACACTGCTGTCCAGGTGCAGCTGCTGTGACAGGTGCATAAGGCATTAGGAGTTAATGGGCAGGACACATTCAGATTTAGCCTATGAGGTCAGCATAATAATTTTTTTACTTATCCAATTTGAAATAGAATACCAGCTATGATAAAGATTCAGGGAACAATTACAAAACCTAGTCAGTAAGAAACAAAAGCAAAATTAAAAGAAAAAGTTAGGCTGGTATCAGGGGAGGCTTAACTACTCTGGTTGGAGGGGGAGCTTTGTTTCAGCAGTAAACTTCTATGTGGTTTTGGTGGTAGCTTCCCTGGCAAGAGTAGTTGGGCCGGTGCGAACTGGCTCAGTGTTGTCATCTTAAAAGAAGGGACCGCATTGCTTCTGTCTGACTGTGTTTCCCCCCGCAGCCCCTGTCTAGTTCCTATTAATGACCTACTTCTTGTGCTTCTGCAAACCCAGACTATAAAGAAAGCTTCCCTTTTCACATCAGCTGTATACAATATATTTTTCTCCATTATTTGAGAAAAGAATTATTATTATTTTTTAGAATTTTTTTTTTTTTGTTCTGATATTTCCTCTTCATTTGTGCTACTTGAAACAGAAACACTACACTGGATGAGGTCTGGACAATGTCATTATCATTCACATTCATGTCACATAATTTGCACATATGTTGTCTCAGGCACTGCTCAGAAACTAGAAATAGACCTGATCATCGTCCTTGGGGTAAGGTGTATACTCAGGACTGATAGAAAACTAATAATTGTAGGGATTCTAGAAAATAAATGCGCAGTTCAAGACCTTCATAATCTTTGACACAGAATTTTTAAAAAACAGGTAAACTGAGAGCTAAGACATTTCTTTTAGAATTTGTGGTTGAAACATCAACCAATATTCTTTTTATGATTTGGGCAACAAATAAACAAACCTAAATAGAGAGAAGAAAAGATGTCTCAAGAGAAAAACTAGAAGTTTCTGACTCACAACTCTGTATTCTGTTTGTGCCAGAAAGGATTGACTAAATCTTTATGATTTGGTACAAATACTCGGTGAATCACTTTATTTCTTGACATATAAACAACCAGGACAGAAGGCAATAAAAATACTTTGAGCCATGTAATTTTGGATGATTGGAAAAATCAGCCTCATATGGCTTACTCATTGTTTTCAAATACAGGTTGTGATGTTTCAAACACGACTTCTCTATATTGACTTCTCTTCATCCTCTCTCTCTTGTTTCTTGTAGTTAGAGGTGACCTGCCACACAATGGAAAATGGGCAGTGAGTGGCCCCGGCTTCACTTAAAGAAAATCAGACACTTCTAGTTGCTGAATATAATTTTAAAATCATAAGTACTGTATATGATCTTACTGGTGTCAAGATCTGTGAATGGTCTCAGATTTTTACTTGCACACTTACATGTTGACCTGCCAAAGTTTCAGGCTGCTGATAAAAGACAGAAACCTCTGGGGTCAGAGATGAAGGACAGTGTTTAATCATAGCAACAACAGGAGCCCAGTTTCCAACAAGGAGACGCAAAAGGAGGAGTTGACACCTGCACACCAGTGAGTTGTGTTACAGGAGAGGAACTCTGAGCTCAGAGAACTTCAATCTTTTGTAATGGGACATAACCCTGACTGGCCCTAGGCTTTGCAGGGGGGACACTCTGTCTTCCAAGGCTGTTCACTTTACAGGCATTTTTGAAAATGACAGTTTGAATCAAACGGCAGACATTGTCTTACACACGAGATGTATACAACTCTAGGCCCACCTGTGAATAATCAAATTTTAGGTGTGTTTTTGCGTCATTAATTGGTAGGGACAATTTGCTGGGCGGGGGTGGAGGAGTTGATACCAAAATAATAATTTACAGAGCTACAGAGAACAATTGAAGATATATGATTAAATGAGGACGTACTAAAAGCAATTTACCTTAGGTTTGAAAATAGTGAATCAAGTTTTTCTCAATAGAGTTTTGGGAGAATAATTTAAATGCATTCAGTTATATTTTTTTTAAAAGAGAAATTATGCCAAAGAAGCTAAATAGATTAAGTGGTCAAATATGATATTTTTGGGCTTTATTTTTGACAAACTGTTTATAAAAATATTTTATTAATTTTGTCACCCCAGGTTAGCCATCAATAGAGTTGATTCTTTAATGCTTTAAAGTATTTTGTGCCTAATGAGCGCCAATTTGTGATATTCATGTTATCCTTTTAATACACTTCGCAGTTTTATTGACTGTATGTGCTGATTAAATGTTAAATGCTCATTTCCAGCAAGTTTCAGATTGAACTCTGTGTTTATAGAAGTATGTCGACTTAAAAATATGCTCTTAAATAGAGAAACTGTTTTCTGATTTCTAAAGTACAGAAATATTTTATTTGAGCAACTAGACTATAGACCCTGCCTATTTTGTCCTAAGTACTTATGTATTTGTACCTATATAGCTCCTCTTAATGGAAAGGAATACTTTAACTTTGGTTAACGCAGCACCAATATTAAGCATTTCATTATTAAATCACATGGTTCAATTTCTTTTACATATTACAATCTAATAAAATATAGGGATCATCTTTTACCCCAGAATATTAGGTGAACCCAATGAAAATGTAATCAAGTACAGATATTAGTCTTTAAATAAAAATGAAATATTAAAAACTAGTACATTTGGTAAAAACACAGTTTTCCAGGTGTAACAAAGCTATCTAGTCTACTATGCACGTTATTTGTGTATTTTACTTAATCTCTGTTCGTATAATGTATCACCTTCCAAAGGCCTCAAGAAACATTTCTAAAGGGAATCATTTCACCATTCAACTGCTTTTTGTTCTAAGTTATTAGTGCTATGACAGGTTAGAGTTATTAGTGATAGCCATATAGTTATTAGCACTATATTACAAATTTTGCTGTTGAATTAACTTTTTTATCCTTTTAGATGCTTAAAAACACTACTCTGTTTTAAGGTTATGAAAATTATTGTTAGTTGCACAAATATTTTTATAATAGCATTAACGGAAATCAAATCAAAATTAAGAAAAAAGTTTCAATATAACTGAACTCTAACCGTTAATCAAATTATTTTTCTGTTAGTTATCTTCTGGTATCCAGATATATATGGATAATTTACAGCATATATATCTGTACCTTTTTAAATTTACTATCACATCATACCTGGTTTTTTGTATGTGCAATATGTGTCCATAATAATCATGATAAAAGACACATAAATTCTGTCAGAGAACTTCTTTTTGAGGAATTAATTATTGTATGGTTAATTTTTTTCTTATTATTGGACACATATAAGTTGATTCTAAATTATTGTTGCCAAAAGTATCTTATTTTTTAAAAAATAATTTAGATTCTGTTGTAGGCCAAAATTCCTCATGAGTTTCTAAAGCACAAAAAATTAACACACACATGAAAAAATGCTCATCATACTTAATCATCTAGGAAATGCAAATCAAAACTACTTTGAGATAATCATCTAACTCCAGTAAGATTAGCCCACCTCACAAAATCCCAAAACCAGAGATGTTGGCATGGATGTGGAGAAAAAGGAACACTTCTACATTGCTGGTGGGAATGCAAACTAATATGTTCCTTTTGGAAAGATGTTTGGAGAATACTTAGAGATCTAAAAATAGACCTGCCATTCGATCCTGTAATTCCTCTACTAGGTATATATCCAGAAGACCAAAAATCACATTATAACAAAGTTATTGTACCAGAATGTTTATTGCAGCCCAATTCATAATTGCTAAGTCATGGAAGAAGCCCAAGTGCCCATTGACCCATGAATGGATTAATAAATTTTGTTATATGTACACCATGGAATATTATGCAGCCTTAAAGAAAGATGGAGACTTTATCTTTTTCATGTTTACATGAATGGAGCTGGAACATATTCTTCTTAGTAAAGTATCTCAAGAATGGAGTAAAACGTATCCAGTGTACTCAGCCCTACTATGAAACTAATTTATAGCTTTCATATGAAGGGTGTAACCCAATTATAGCACAAGAATATGGGGAAAAGGGGAAGGGAGGGGGGAGGATGGGTGTAAGTAGGGTAATTGGTGGGATCACACCTATGGTGCATCTTAGAAGGGTACAGGTGAAACTTACTAAATGCAAAATATAAAGGTCTTAACACAATAACTAAGAAAATGCCATGAAGGCTATGTTAGCCAGTTTGATGAAAATATTTCAGATTGTATATGAAACCAACACATTGTACCCCATGATTGCATTAATGTACGCAGCTATGATTAAATAAAAAAAAAAAAAATACCTTCCGAATTGTGTCAACTCTGCAGGCCATAGTGCTCGTGGCTGTGGCTGCAGTAGCAACTGCGCTCTGGCTCTGTGGCACTAGGAGGAAGCGAGGGAGGGGCAGGCAGGCGGACAGAAGCAAGTGCTGTATTATTTGTTTTTATTATTATTATTTTTTAAGACAGTCTCACTGTCACACTAACTAGAGTGCATTGACATGATAGCTCACTATAACCTCAAACTCTTGGGCCCATGCAACCGTCCTGTCTTAGCTTCCCAAATAGCTATGACTACAGACAAGAACCAGCATGTCTGGCTAATTTTTCAGTCTTTGTAGAGATGGAATTACACTTAGGCTGGTCTCAAACTCCTGACCTGAAGCAGTCCTCCTGCCTCTGCCTCCCAGAGTGCTTGGATTATGGCATGAGCCACTGTACCCAGCCATTACATGGAGAACATGTAGCAGGTCAATATTTTTCCAAACAGTGGTTAATAAAAACATTGTTTCATAGATCATAAATTTTAGAATTGACTGGATCAAATTGATATAATAATATGAAGCACAGACTTGAGTTATTTGAAAATATTCTATGATTTTATAAAGCACAGACTTTGAGTTATTTTAAATATTCTATGATTCTATATTTTCTTGTTAAAGGCTAGCTTGTATTCCCTAGGTATTTAGGGGCAGTAGAAAAGTCCTATTAAGCAATCCAACTTTAAATTTTTTGGTAGAGACAGAGTTTCACTTTATCGCCCTCTATAGAGTGCCGTGGCATCACACAGCTCACAGCAACCTCCAACTCCTGGGCGCAGGCGATTCTCTTGTCTCAGCCTCCCAAATAGCAGGGACCACAGGTGCCCACCACAACGCCCGGCTATTTTTTTTGTTGTAGTTCTACTGGGGCTGGGTTTGAACCCACCACCCTCTGTATATGGGGACTGAGCCATAGGCACCACCCCCCAACTTTAAAATTTTGTCAGAGAAATACACAAAGAGTAATAAGCCCAAAAGAAATGGCCAAATGAGGCAAAGATAAAGTCATGTGAGTTTCATATTCATCTATAGGTTAGGTAGTGAGAATCAATGGGAATGAGAGTTGTGTTAATTCTAATAATGGAGAACATTTGAAAATGCTAGGACAAGCTAAAACCTTTGCAGGTATTTATGTAGGTTTTTTTTCCCCTCTCATTTTCTGTGCCTTTGGAGTCCTTGGTGATAGTCAAAAATACTGTCACCAGACTATTTTGTAAGATAAAAGAACTAATGGATTTGAAGTTGGAAAAGTGAGGTTGAAGTCCTGCTTTGACATTTATCTGCTGCTGAATTGCTATTTGGGACCTTTTGAGCGCTCAATTTCTCATTTGTTAAAAAACCAGGATTAAGAAATAACTGTCCCCCAGGCTGAGCATGGTGTCTCATGCTTGTAATCCTAGCACTCTGGCAAAGCTAGGGCAGGAGGGTAGTTTGAGGCCAGGAGTTCGAGAGCAGCCTGAGCAAGACCCTGTCTCTACTGAAAATAGAAAAATTAGCCTGGTGTTGTGGTAGGTGCCTGTAGTCCAGCCACTTGGGAGGCTAAGGCAGGAGGATTGCTTGAACCCGGGAGTTTGAGGTTGCTTTGAGCTAGACTGATGCCACGGCAGGTTAGTCTAGGTGACAGAGTGATATTCTGTCTCAGAAAAAAACCCTGTCCCTTACAGAAGTTTGTTAGCATCTTGTTAATGTATAAATCACTATGCAGAAGTGATTTATTGTTTAAAAATCACTATAGTTTATTACATAAATTCAAAATCATACTCTTGAATTAGAAGGAATGTTGGTGGAGTAGGAGCGGGGAGGAGACAGATTGTTTCCCAGGCTAGAGTGCCATAGTATCAGCCTGGCTCACAGCAACCTCAAAGTCCTGGGCTCAAGTGATCCCCCTGCCTCCGCCTGACAAAGTGCTAGGATTACAGGCGTGAGCTACAACACCTAGTCTGGAAATTTTTTTACTGTTAGACTAGAAAGGAAATTATGACAGTCATTTACCTTGCGCCTAACAATTGAATGAGGAAAGAGAGCATCAGGGATGTGAAATGACATTTCTAACGTCTCACAGCTAACTAAATTTCTCAATTCTAGTCTGATATTCCTTTTACTATATTAATTTTTTATCTTTTTTTTTTTTTTTTCAAAGAATTCTCATTTATTTGTTTGTTCGTTTTTTTTTTTGAGACAGAGCCTCAAGCTGTCACCCTGGGTAGAGCCGTCATTGTTGTTTGGCGGGCCAGGCTGGATTCGAACCCACCAGCTGAGGTGTACGTGGCTGGCACCTTAGCCCGTTGAGCCACAGGCGCTGAGCCAA
>CAUYON010074568.1:0-11454 GCA_963573935.1 Arctocebus calabarensis | reverse complement strand
GGCGTTGTGGCAGGCGCCTGTAGTCCCAGCTACTTGGGAGGCAGAGGCAAGAGACTCGCTTGAGCCCAGGAATTAGAGGTTGCTGTGAGCTGTGATGCCACAGCACTCTATCCAGGGTGATAACTTGAGGCTCTGTCTCAAAAAAAAAAAAAAAAGAGCACGTACATAAACACATGCAGACACAAGTTGTTGCTGTTGTTTGCTTCATAAAAATGGGATATCCTTCTGCACCTTGCTTTTCTCAGTTAATACTGTGGCTGTGTTGTCACTTCATTGATTACTTTTCCCATTTTTTTAAAATAGCTTTACTGAGGGCGGTGCCTATGGCTCAACAAGTATGGTGCCGGCCCCATATGCCAAAGGTGGTGGGTTCAAACCCGGCCCCCATCAAAAACTGCAAAAAGAAAAAGAAAAAAATAAAATAAAATAGCTTTACTGAGATATGATTCACATATCAATACATTCTACCCATCATGATAGTTTATATATTCACAATATGTATAAGCATCACCAGTCACTTTTTTGAACAAAAACCTTCCCCTCAAGAAGACATGCCATATCCTTTAGCTATAACCTCCTTTCTTCATACTATAGCCCTTAGCCACCACTAATCTGCCTTCTGTCTCAATAGATTTTCCTGCTCCAAGGGAGGAATTACTGGGTCACATGGTAACTCTATGTTTAATTATCTGAGGTAGTGCCACATGGTCTTCCAAAGGAGCTGCACCATTTTACGTTCCCACCAGTGTACAAGGGCTCCAAATTCTCACAATCCTCACCTATATTTGTTATTACCTTTTTCTTTTTTTTCCTTTAATTTTTTTTTTTTTTGAGACAGAGTTTCTCACTCTAGCCCTGGAGTAAAGCGCCATGGTGTCACTGCTCACAGCAACCTCAAACTCTTGGGCTTAAGCAACCTTCCTATCTCAGTCTCCTGAATAGGTGGGACTACAAGCACCCACCACAATGCCCAGCTGCCCAGCTATTTTTAGAGATGGGGTCTCACACTTAACTCAGGCTGGTTTCAAATCCCTGAACTCAAGCAATCCACCCACCTCAGCCTCCTAGATGCCAGGATTATAGGTGTGAGCCACCGTCCCCAGCTATCTAACTTTTTCACTGGAGCCATCCCAGTAGCGTGAAGTGGTATCTCACTGTGGTTTTGATTTCATTTCCCTGATAGGCAATGATGCCAAGCATCTTTTCATGTAATTATTGGACATTTGTGCATCTTCTCTGAGAAATGTCTATTCAGCAATTCTGCCCATTTTATACTCACTTGTTGACTTATTACTGAAGAATTTTTATATATTCTGAATTGAAGTCTCTTACCAGATATGACATGCAAATATTTTCTCTCATTCTGTAGATGATTCACTTTTTAGATAGTGTCCTTTGAAGTACAAAAGTTTGTAATTTTGATGAAGTTCAATTTATCTATTTTTTGTTTTGCTGCTCTTGTGTTTTGTGTCTTTTGGCATCTCATCTAAGAATCCTGTGCCCATTCCAAGGTCATGAAGTTTTATTCCTGTGTTTTCTTCTATCATACATGTCCTTCCACACCCATTTATCCTCATTTGTATTGGGTCTATACCCAGAAGTGAAACTGCTAGATGACAGAGCATATACATATAGAACTTTAGCAGAGGCTACCAAAGAATTTTCCAAAGTGGCTATACCAATTTTCAAACCCAACTGAAATGTGTAAGTGTTCCCACTGCTTTATATTCTGCCAACACTTTGTATTTCAGATTTTTTTCATTAATGCCCTTCTGGTGAGTATGTAGTGGTATCACATTACAGTTTTAATTTACAGTTCTCTGGAAATTATATGTGAATACTCTCTTACCGTTAGCCATGCAGACGATTCATTTTATAATGAATGTCTCTTCTAGTCTTCTGCTCATGTTTTAAAATTGGGTTGCCTGTACTTTTCTGCATTGATTTTCGTATTTTCCAGGTACAAGTTCTCTGTCAGATATTATGTACTGTAAATACCTTTTCCAGTGTGTCATTTGCCCTTCTGTTCTCTTAATAGAATTCTTTGATGAACAGACATTCTTATTTGATCAAATACAATGTATCAACCTTTTTTCTGGTTAGTACTTTTTGGATTGTTTTAAGAAATCTTTGCCTATAACAGGGTCATATAAATATTTTTCTATGTTTTCTTCTGGAAATTTTTTTTTTCATCTTTCACATTACATCAATAGTTCCTTTATGGAGTATATTCTCCCTATATCCTATGTTACAAAACTATTTTCAAAAAAAGGGGGGGGAAAGGGAAAGCTTTATTTTATGAAGTCAAATTCTCCAATGTAACTCTGAAACCAAAACACATACATATAAATCTCACTGACAGATGAACATTTTTTAAGAACTTTAAGACACCAGCAAATCAAATTCAGTAGTGTGAGTGGAAAAAATACATCACAGCTAAATGGAGTTTAAATCAGAAATGCATAGTTAGTAAATAGGATATGATCTACTAATGTATCCCATCTTATTAGAAGGTTAATGGAAAACACATATGATCATCTCTATCAATACAGACAAAACACAATGAATCTGACACGTTTATTTTTTTTAACAAAAAATTCTTAGAAAATTAAGACTAGAAAGTGTTTTTAAATGTTATCAAAAGCTTTACATTACCAATCAAAAACCAATAGTAAGACATTATTTAATTAATGCCTAATTAATCATTAGACTTACTGATGAAATATCAGCATTTTTTTTTTTTGTAGAGACAGAGTCTCACTTTATCGCCCTCAGTAGAGTGCCATCGCATCACAGCCCACAGCAACCTCCAACTCCTGGGCTTTGGTGATTTGATTCTCTTGCCTCAGGCTCCAGAGTAGCTGGGACTACAGATGCCTTCACAATGCCGGCTATTTTTTTGTTGTTGCAGTTTGGCCGGGGCAGGTTTGAACCCGCCACCTCAGTATACGGGGCTGGGGCCCACTGAGCCACAGGCACCGCCCAATATTCTTTTTTTTTTTTTTTTTTTTGAGACAGAGTCTTATCATATCGCCCTCGGTAGAGCACCATGGCATCACAGGTCACAGCAACCTCAAACTCTTGGGATTAAGTGATTCTCTTGCCTCACCTCCCAAGTAACTAGGACTACAGGCACCCACAACACCTGCTATTTTTGTTGCAGTTATCGTTGTTGTTTTTAGCTGGCCCGGGATGGGATTCCAACCCACCAGCCTCGGTGCATGTGGCTGGCACCGTAACCACTGTGCAACGGACACTGAGCCAGCAATACTCTAATTATTAAAGTCAGGAAGATGAAATTCAGAATCCCTGGCTTGATGCCTGTGGCTCAACAGGCTGAGGCGCCAGCCACGTACACCTGAGCTGGCGGGTTCCAATCCAGCCTGGGCCGGCCAAACAACAATGACGGCTGCAACCAAAAAATGGCAAGGCATTGTGGTGGGCGCCTGTAGTCCCAGCTACTTGGGAGGTGGAGGCAGGAGACTCCCTTAAGCCCAGGAGTTGGAGGTTGCTGTGAGCTATGATGCCACAGCACTCTATCCAGGGTGACAGCTTGAGGCTTTGTCTCAAAAAAAAAAAGAAAAGAAATTCAGAATCACCTCTCTCAAATAAGCACTGAATGATGCCTGGCAACACTTTTGTTTCTCTATTCTATTCATTTTGACTCTCTGATAAGACAAATGTAGCACATGTTATTTCCCTCTCTTCTCATTCTCCCCAAAACACTCCCATTCTTCCTTATTTTCAAATGACCACCTTCGTTTTCCATAAACCATGCAAGGGTGGGGAACCTGCAGGCTCAAACCCACATGAGGCTCTCCAGATCCCCAAATGTAGCTCCTTGACCAAATCCAAAAATCACAGAACAAATCCTTTTATTAAAAGGAGTGCAGCAGAGAAAGATGAAGCTGTTTTTGCCTCATGTGCTTAAAAAATAACAATCTTGTGGCTCAGCGCCTGTGGCTCAACAGGCTAAGGCACCAGCCACGTACACCTGAACTGACAGGTTCGAATCTAGCCCAGGCCCACCAAACAATAATGACGGCCGCAGCCAAAAGATGGCCCGGCATTGTGGCGGGCGCCTGTGGTCCCAGCTACTTGTGAGACGGAGGCAGGAGACTCACTTGAGCCAGAAATTGGAAGTTGCTGTGAGCTGTGATGGCACAGCACTCTGTCCAGGCTGACAGCTTGAGGCTCTGTCTCCAAAAAAAAAAATAAATAACAAACTTGAAATCAGAAGGCCTCAGGTTTCCCATCTCTGCAAAGTAAAGAGAAACAGCCAGAGGAGAACTTTCCTAACTACCACCATCCTGTGTCTCTCCATATATTTTGCCTTTCTCCTATTTCTATAGTAACTCTTCCTACTCCTAAAAGGCTAATCCTTCCATCTATGCACAGATCAGGGGACAGCAAACCACACCCTATGCTGCTTATGGCTGCTTTCATGCTACAATAGTAGAGCTGAGCAGCAGTAATAGAGATTGTATTGCCTAAAATAACTAAAATATTTACTACCTTTTAAAGGCCAGGCACAGTAGCTCACGCCTGTAATTACAGCATTTGGGGAGGCCGAGGTGGGAGAACTGCTTGAGGCTAGAAGTTCAAAACCAACCTGGGCAACATGGGCAGACTTCGTTTCCACAATAAGTTAAAAATATTAGCTGGGTATGGTGGTATATGCCAGAAGTCCTAGCTACTCAGAAGGCTAAAGCAGGGAATCCTTTGAGCCCAGGAGTTCAAGCTGTCAGTGAGTTATGATCATTCTCCTACACTCCATGTGGGTCCCAAGTAAGACCCCATTTCAAAAACAAATAAATAGGCTTGGTGCCTGTGGCTCAACGGGCTAAGGCGCCAGCCACGTACACCTGAGCTGGCGGGTTTGAATCCAGCCTGGACCCACTAAACAACAATGACGGCTGCAACCAAAAAATGGCCGGGCGTTGTGGCGGGCACCTGTAATCCCAGCTACGTGGGAGGCAGAGGCAAGGGACTTGCTTGAGCCCAGGAATTGGAGGTTGCTGTGAGCTGTGATGTCACAGCACTCTATCCAGGG
Source organism: Arctocebus calabarensis (assembly GCA_963573935.1). Taxonomy (NCBI): domain Eukaryota; kingdom Metazoa; phylum Chordata; class Mammalia; order Primates; family Lorisidae; genus Arctocebus; species Arctocebus calabarensis. The sequence continues at coordinate 6,401 of CAUYON010074568.1, read as the reverse complement.
TGACAGCTTGAGGCTCTGTCTCAAAAAAAAAAAAAAATAATAAGAAAAAGTTAGCTGACCTTCGTACTAGATCATCTTTCCTCTCCATATAATCGTAGGCATTTGTTGATTTAATAGCCCAATAAATTCTGTACACAAAAAGTAAAATGAGAGCTATGCAAGACACGTAAAATATGAGGGCTATCTCACATATACTGGTGACAAAAGAAAAGATCTTAGGACTAGGTCACATATAAAGGACGAAAACTTTGAATGACCTAAAACTTTCAAATAACCAACTGAAGCCAGAGAGTATACAGTAAACCCCCTAAATTTGGAGAGAAATTTGAATTCTATATGTAGCTCAGCCAAATAATCAACCAGTGTTAGGATAGAAGGAAAATATGGGTGGACATAAAGCTTGTGTGCAATTTAAAATAGTTTAATATAGTAAAGTGCACATAAACTTTATGTGTACACCCTGTATTTTCGGCAATATAAATATCTCAAAAATTTCACATCTCCACATGGTCATCCCTAAAAGTTACTAATGGATGCATTTCCCCAAAACAAAGGAGGAAATAAAGTAGGAGAGTCTGTAGTCCCAGCTACTCAGGAGGTTGAGGCAAGTGACTCACCTAAGCCCAAGAGCTGGAGGTTGCTGTAAGCTGTGATGCTACGGCACTCTACTGAGGGTAACAGAGTGAGACTCTGTCTCTAAAAAAATAAAAAAAGACTCAGTGCCTGTGGCTCAATGGGCTAAGGCACCAGCCACATACACCTAAGCTGGTGGGTTCGAATCCAGCCCGGGCCTGCCAAACAACAAAGACGGCTGCAACCAAAAAAGGGCCGGGCACTTGTAGACCCAGCTACTTGGGAGGTGGAGGCAGGAGACTCGCTTGAGCCCAGGAATTGGAGGTTGCTGTGAGTTGTGGATGCTACAGCACTCTATCCAGGGCGACAGCTTGAGGCACTGTCTCAAAAAAAAAAAAAAAAAAAGAAAAGAAAAAGAAAGAAAGTAGAACACATGAATCCAGAGATTACAGGCTCCCAGCACAGGAAAAAGGCAGAAAGAATTCTCAGAATCATGAGGAAAGGAAGTCACAGCTATAGGAATGCAGCATTAAGTGGAGAGGAGCAATGCAAATTTAAGCAAGAGGACAGAGTGTGCAATAAAAATTTTCCTAATTTAAAAAAAAATTGAACAATTACCTGATGTATTTGAAGATACTGGGACAGTTGGTAGGAAAAATTAAGAGACAAATAGGAATCTAAGAAAAAACAAAGAAAAAATTGTAACTGCAGGAAATAGAATTATAATATACTATAAAGTTCAACTGTAAACATATTTACAAAGTCATAATAATGCAAACAATGAAGAGTTTTAATAAAAAGCATAGCATAACCACACTGGGAGGACCATAGTAGAAAAAGTTCAAGGTGACTTAAGAATGCGAAAGGACTCCTTCTTCACAACAGAAAGCCAATAGACAGATTATACCTAAAACTGAAAAACAAATAAAATAGAAAACTCATGACTGAAAATTAAAAAGAATGGAAGTAAAAAGCAGAAGAAACACACAAAAATATCAGAAACTGTTGCTCTGAGAACAGGACCCAAGGCAAAGGATTGGCATTTTAATTACACGTTAAGTATCTCTTATCTGAAATGTTTGGGCCCATAAGTGTTTCAGATTTGTTTTAAATTCTGGAATATCTGCATTACCAATTGAGCATCCCAAATCCAAAAACCCAAAATCTGAAATACACTAAGGCATTTCCTTTGAGCATCATGTCACCACTCAAAAAGCTTAAGATTTTGGACCATTCTGGATTTCGGATTTTCAGATGTGCCATGCTCCATCTGTCTAAGCCTTATAGTGCAATTTTCTTTTTAACTGCACAGTTGTATTAAATAAAGTTAAATATTTTTTTTTAAAAAGGAACAAAACCAAACATGTTTGTATCACTTACTACCATGAATTCGCTCACTACACAAATATCTGAGAATCATCTATGTGTTAGATACTTTTCTAGGTACTTAGAAAACAACAGTGAACAAAGCTTAAGTCCTTGCCTTCATGAAGCTTACATTCAGAGACAGAGACAGATTACAAATAAATTAATGTATGCTATATATCTGATAAACCAATGCTGTGGAGAAAAATAAAGAAAAGTAAGGGCACAAGGTATGTTGAGGATGCTATTTATGATACTGTTTTCAGAAAAAGTCTCTGCAAAAACAACAAAGGAAATCACTTAGAATGAAAATCTATTTTGGGAAAAAGTCATATAAGTAAAATAACAGCAATTAACAGTAATTAAATTAAAGATGAAAGCATCACTTTAAGTCTCCCATACTCCCACCAATGTGTTATTCAACAGCCAGTACCAAAAGTTCTCTGTGGGGACATAAATTGCCAAACCCACTCAAGTTAAGTCATATGAACACTGCTCTATCTATCTGCAGCTATGTGTGTGGGTACATATATACCCATCCTTCCTATATCCCTAACTAGCTACTCAGTAAAGTGACTAGGTAAGTTTGTATTGAAACTTTTTCTTTCAGGCCGGGCTGGGTGGCTCACACCTATAATCCCAGCACTCTGGGAGGCCCAGGAGCAGGTCGCCTAAGCTCATGTGTTCAAGACCAACCTGAGCTAAACAAGACCCTGTCTCTAAAAATAGCCAAGTATTGTGGTGGGATCCTGTCCCAGGTACCTGGGAGGAGGAGGCAAGAGAATCACTTGAGTCTGAGGTTGCTGTGAGCTATGACACCAAGGCACTGGGGACTGGGGGATGGGAGGGACCACAGAGTGAGACTGTCTCAAAAAACAAACAAACAAACAAAAAAACTTTTTCTTTCCACAGAATAGGTAGATGTCACACATTTTAAGTTCTAGTGCTTACTATTATGTGGTTACGAGTTTTCCTAAATCACAAATTCAAGATATTAATCAAGGAAGATTCCATATTAATTCCAAGTTATTGGGAGGTGCCTGTGGCTCAAGGAGTAGGGCGCCAGCCCCCCATACCAGGGGTGGTGGTTCAAGCCCAGCCCCAACCAAAACTGCAAAAAAAATAAAAAAACAAAAAAAACCCCCAAGTTATTAAAATTTATCATATCCAATCGTCATTCTCTCTTTAAAGAGAAATCAATAGGAAAGCAAGACATATTTAAGAAAATAATTTATAGTGTAATAGAATACATTCATTTTCTTCTCCAAGGAATCTCACTCAGGCTGAGGTAGTTTGAAGCTATTTAAATTACGTTTAATGGAAAATTGAGTAAAAAGTGGCCAGGCATGGCGGCTCACATCTATAATCCCAGCAGTCTGGGAGGGCAAGAGAAGTTGATTGCTTGAGCTCAGAAGTTTAAGACCAGCCTGAGCAAGAGTGAGATCCCAACTCTACCAAAAACAGAAAAACTAGCCAGGCATATTGGCACTCACCTGTAGTACCAGCTACCTAGGAGGCTGAGGCAAGGCTGCTGTGAGCTATGATGTCATAGCCCTCTATCCAGGGCAACAGAAAGAGACTCTGTCTCAAAAAAAAGAACAGAAAAGAAAGAAAGAAAGAAAATAGAGTAAAAAGATACAGTATTTAGACTGAAGTGACAATTTTATTCCAAATGTAGTCACCTCAAAGTAAAAACCTCATATTCAAAAAATAAGATTCATTGGCTCAGTGCCCATAGCTCAGTGGTAGGGCACCTGCCACATGCACCAAGGCTGGCAGGTTCGAGCCCAGCTAGGGCCTGCTAAACAATGACAACTGTAACCAAAACATAGCTGGGAGTTGCGGTGGGCACCTGTAGTCCCAGCTACTTGGGAGGCTGAGGCAAGAGAATCGCTTAAGCCCAAGAGTTTGAGGTTGCTGTGAGCTGTGACACCACTGTACTCTACAGAGGGTAACAAAGTGAGACTGTCTCAAAAAAAGAAAAAAAAAGGCTTGGTGCCTGTGGCTCAACGGGCTAAAGCGCCAGCCATGTACACCTGAGCTGGCGGGTTTGAATCCAGCCTGGGCCCGCTAAACCACAATGACAGCTGCAACCAAAAAATGGATGGGCGTTGTGGCGGGTGCCTGTAGTCCCAGCTACTTGGGAGGTGGAGGCAAGAGACTCGCTTGAGCCCAGGAATTGGAGGTTGCTGTGAGCTGTGATGCCACAGCACTCTATCCAGGGTCACAGCTTGAGGTTCTGTCTCAAAAAAAAAAAAAACCTTCAAAAACCTCCATTCATCCCAAATAACAAAACCCAATCAAAACCCCACAACCCCTCACCTTGGCCAGGAGCCTTGTGGGAAAAGGCACCTACTGACCTGGGCTTCACCAGCCACACACCTGTCTCTCACTCTGCTCTAGCTTCTCTCTGTCTCTTGCACCCACCAAGCCTGGTCTTCTTCAGGGCCTTGAACTTGTTCCTCTAACTGCCTTTTCCTCACCTTTCCCCATTCAACCTGTGGTGACTCCTTCCTATCCATCTGGTCCCAATTCAAATGTCACCTCTTCAGAAAGGGCCCCTCTATGCGTCCTCCCTGGGCCATCTCTCCCTCTTCCTGTTTATTTTCTTCACAGCCCTTAGCCCAATCTAACATTACCTTATTCATTTACTCATTTTCCTCTGTCTCCTCTACTCAATTATCAGCTCCATGAGGGCTGGGACTTTTTTTGTTTATAGTTGCCCAGCACAGTGCCTAGATACAGTAGGAGCTCAGTAACCTTCACAGAATGAATGGACAATGATAGGAACAGTAATAATAACACCAGAGGCAGCAAACATACGCTGAGTGTTTTCTAAGTGTCAAGCACTGCTAAGCACCTTGGGAGCAACTTCATTCAAATCCCCCTATAAGTCCTGTAAGTCATACCATGACACCCTCCCCTCCCCACCCCCCCGCCCACAGAACAGGAAGGCCAAGACCCCCCGTCTATCAGCTCTTGGACCCCTTAGCCTCCCCGCAAACCTGCCTCGTGGTACTCACCCAGTTCATCTGTGGAAGGAAGAGAAAGAGAAAGGTAAGGTCCAGAATGAGGTCAAGACTTTTCATCCTTGAAGAGATTCCCCAATGCTATGACCCGTCCCCCTTCCTCCGTCCTGGGAAACCCTAGGCTCTGATTCACTCGGATGCTAACCCCAACCCCAACCCCCATCATCCCTTCTCTTCAGCTCCTAATGTCCGGGTGCCAGCATCAAGATATCCTCAAACTAAGCCAAAAGCTTCCCCAAAATCATTTAGACCAGGGATTATGAAGTCTTTTTGGGAATCTGTGGAAAAGCAAAGTGTTTTATCACCAGATTCTAATAAATTGTGGGGGGTATTCCCTTCCTAAAGGCCACGCTAGCCTCCTGGTGGTCACTGGCAGGTGTCTGAAGACCCAAGGAGGCTAATCTGAATCCTAGCAGCCACCTCCTGCGAATCTTAGTCCAGTCCCCCACCCGAAATCTTATTCATCTCTGCTTCCTAAGAGAGGCCCCTTCTCACTTCCCTAGTAAAGCTCAGCCCAGAAAGGGGCAGTGAGGAATCATAATCAACCTCCTGGCATCCAGCAGACAGGATGAAGGGAAGCCCTGAGGCAGCAAGCCTTGGGATCCCACAGAAGAGGAGGCAGGCCAGAGCCAGACGCCCCACCCAGACCACTGGCTGAGGATTTATCCACGCAGTCCTGCCTGGCTGCTAGAACTGTCTTCCTCTTGCATTTTCAGGGAGTGGCTTCTGGCAGCCAGACCTTTGCTCCTAGTGAGGCGGTTTTCTTGCACCCTTTATCTCATGTGGTTTATGAAGTGGATATGGTGCCAGGGTCCTCATTTGGCAGCCCCATATGCCAGAGGTGGCAAGTTCAAACCCAGCTCTGGCCAAAAACAGCAAAAAAAAAAAAAGAATGTGCCCTGGGTCTTTGGCAGGGCCAACATCAAGTCACCTCAACGTGGAAAATACCTCTTAGGCATCTGTGCTGGATGAACCTGACGACCCAAAGATAAATTAGACTTTGTCCTGGGCTGTCAGGAAGCTTCTAGAATGCAGGGGCCCAGGTGGAAGTAGCTAGAACTTTGGATTGATAGCCTCAGTTCAAATCCTGGCTCTGCTACTTGCTAACTGAGTGGCTTTGAGCCCATTACTTAACTTCTTTGTACCTTGGTCCCTTCATCTATAAAATAGGCACAATAATAATCTATACCTCATTGGGCTTATATTATTTATTTACTTTTACTCATTTTAATTTTTTATGTTTATTTTCCAAACAATTTTATTGAAATGTGCCAAGTATTCATTTTTTTAAATTTTTTTTTTTTTTTTTTGTAGAGACAGAGTCTCACTTTATCGCCCTGGGTAGAGTGCCGTGGCGTCACACTGCTCACAGCAACCTCCAGCTCTTGGGCTTAAGCGATTCTCTTGCCTCGGCCTCCCTAGTAGCTGGGACTA
>CAUYON010074567.1:0-24498 GCA_963573935.1 Arctocebus calabarensis | reverse complement strand
TTAGGCTCAATGCCCGTAGCATAGTGAATATGCCATTAGCCACATACATTGAGGGTGGCAGTTTTGAACCTGACCTGGGACAATGACAACTGCAACAAAAAATAGCCAGGCATTGTGGCAGGCGCCTGCAGTCCCAGCTACGCAGGAGGCTGAGGCAAGAGAATCACTTAAGCCCAAGAGTTTGAGGTTGCTTTGAGCTGGGACACCACAGCACTCTCCTGAGGGTGACATAGTGAGACTCTGTCTCAACAAAAAATTTAATTAATTAAGTAATTAAAATAAAACAAAGTCCAACATTCCTAATGTTTCAATACTGACATTGCTTTTTTTTTTTGAGGCAAAGCCTCAAGCTGTCACCCTGGATAGAGTGCCGTGGCGTCACAGCTCATAGCAACCTCCAATTCCTGGGCTCAAGCGAGTCTCTTGCCTCTGCCTCCCAAGTAGCTGGGACTACAGGCGCCTGCCACAACGCCTGGCCACTTTTTGGTCGCAGCCATCATTGTTGTTTGGCGGGAGTGGGCTGGATTCGAACCCGCCAGCTTAGGTGTACGTGGCTGGCGCCCTCGCCTTTTGAGCCACAGGTGCTGAGGCCTGATTTTGCTTTTTAATTCAATTCTAATGAAATGAAGAACCACTAAATGATACATCATATAATCAGCTAACCTTTGGATCTGTAAGCTACTCAGAAATCCATAAAGAATATTCTTTTAGTACATTTTAAAATCAAAGACCAGGAAACTTTTTCTGTGAAGGGCCAGATAGTAAAAACAAAATTTGATATGTTTATGTAATTATCTGTTCCTCCTGCACGTATTATGTATCTTTTCCCAGCACTCCATCTCTAGGGTCTAGTACAATCTCTGGCATACAATAGATACTCAAACAGTATTTGCTAAATGCGTTAATGTTATTTACGAACTATTATTATTATTATTTATTAAATCATAGCTGTGTACATTAATGCAATTGTGGGGTACAATGTGCTGGTTTTATATATAATTTGAAATATTTTCATCTAACTGGTTAACATAGCCTTCACGGCATTTTCTCAGTTATTATGTTAAGACATTTATATTCTACATTTAGTAAATTTCACATGTACGCTTATAAGATGCATTGTAGGTATGGTCCCACCAATTACCCTCCCTCAACCCTTCCCTTTCCCTCCCCTACCCTCCCTATCCTATTTCCCCATATTCTTGGGCTGTAATTGTTTCACAATAGGGCTGAGTACATTGGATACTTTTTCTTCCATTCTTGAGATATTTTGCTAAGAAAAATATGTTCCACTTTACATGAAAGAGGTAAAGTCTCCATCTTTTTTAAGGTTGCTTAATATTCCATGGTATACATGTACCACAATTTATTAATCTATTTGTGGGTCGATGGGTACTTGGGCTTCTTCCATTACTTAGCAATTATGAATTGGGCTGCAATAAACATTCTGGCACAAATATCTTTGTTATAATGTGATTTTTGGTCTTCTGGATATATACTAGTAGAGGAATTATAGGATTGAATGGCAGGTCTATTTTTAAATCCTTAAGTGTTCTCCAAACATCTTTCCAAAAGAAACGTATTAGTGTGCATTCCTACCAGCAGTGTAGAAGTGTTCCCTTTTCTCCACATCCATGCCATCCTCTCTGGTTTGGGGATTTTGTGATGTGGGCTAATCTTACTAGAGTTAGACGATATCTCAATATTATTATTTTTTTGAGACAGAGTCTTTGTCACCTTGGGTAGAGTGTCGTGACAACATAGCTCACAGCAACCTCAAACTCGTGGGCTCAAGTGATTCTCTTGCCTCTGCCTCTTGAATAGCTGGAAATAGATAGGTGTCTGCCACAACACCTAATAAATAAATAGCTTGGCTATTTATTTATTTTTTTTTAAGAGACAAGGTCTCCCTCTGGGTCAGTCTGGTCTCGAACCTGTGAGCTCAGGCAATCCATCTATCTCGGCCTCCCAGAGTTCTAGGATTATAGGTGTGAGCCACTGCGCCCGGCCCAAACTATTATTGTTTCATTAAAGCAAGTCACCAAGAGATTCTATGAACTTTTGATAAGCAGAGTCCATTACACAAGCTTTCTATTATTAAAGAGAAACAAGAAAACAGTATTAAAAAGTCACATAAGGTGGCTCGGCGCCTGTGGCTCAGCGGGCTAAGGCGCCAGCCACATACACCTGAGCTGGCGGGTTTGAATCCAGCCCGGGCCTGCCAGACAACAATGATGGCTGCAACCAAAAAATAGCCGGGCGTTGTGGCAGGCGCCTATAGTCCCAGCTACTTGGGAGGCAGAGACAGGAGACTTGCTTGAGCCCAGGAATTGGAGGTTGCTGTGAGCTATGATGCCACAGCACTCTACCCAGGGTGACAGCTTGAGGCTCTGTCTTAAAAAAAAAAAAAGTCACATAAGGGCCTGGCTCAGTGGCTTATGCCTTTACTCCTAACACTTGGGAGGCTGAGGCGGGTGGATTGCTTGAGTTCACGAGTTCAAGACCAGCCTGAGACTCAGTGAGACCTCGCTTCTAAAAATAGCCAGGCATTGTGGTGGACACTTACAGTCCCAGCTACTTAGGAGGCTAAGGAAAATGAAGTGCTTAAGCCCAAGAGTTTGGTTGCTGTGAGCTGTGATGCCATGGCACCCTACCAAGGGTCACAAAGTGAGACTCTATCTCAAAAACAAACAAACCAAAAAACTCATACAGTATAAAGTATTTTAAAAAGTACAAGATAAGGACAGGTGCGGTAGCTCACACTTGTAATCCTGGCACTCTGGAAGGCTAAGGTAGAGGAGTTCAAGTATTTTTACACCCCTAAAAATAGCTGAGTGTTGTGGCAAGTACCTAAAGTCCCAGCTACTTGGGAGGCTGAGGCAAGAGGATTGATTGAACCCAAGAATTTGAGGTTGCTGTGAGTTATAATGATGCCATGGCACTCTACTGAGGGTGAGTGGTGAGTGAGACTCCATCTCCAAAAAAAAAAGGAATAATAAAAAGAGAAAATGAAACGCCTTTGTCTCCTCCCTATTTTCACTCCCAAAGTAACTAACTAGTCACTTTAATGTGTGTATCTTACGTGTCTACACATGTGTATGTGCATAAAATGAAATGTACTTTAAAACTATTGTTTCATAATATTCTTAATTTAGATTGGCTTTATCTAATCCGTAAAAATCACTGAAACTGTATTTTATACCAAAAATAATTAAAAGAAAGTTATAAGAAGACCAGCCAGTTAGTAATGGAGACTAAACTCCAGTCTTACCTGCCTTGCCATTCTCTCCAGTCTTTGTGCTCATCAAGCAGGCAATAAACTTGTTGTCAACTTGCTGGAGAACCTGCCATACATTCAAATAAGTGGTACAGCACTAAATAAAAACTAACAAAGACTCATCTGCACAGAAAAAGACAAAATTGCACTCTATTTGGAATTGCTTGCATTGTCACACTCTTATCCATGCTGAGGAACCTCAGGGAGTCATCAAGAAGGGTCAAAGAGGGCAAGCAGAGACTCACTCAGAGAGGTGTGCTTAGAGCAGAGGTGAGATGCTCCCTACGGAGTGACTCTGGTTTTTTTTTGTTTTTGTTTGTTTGTTTTTATTTTGAGACAGAGTCTCACTTTGTCACCCTAGGTAGAGTGCCGTGGCGTCACAGCTCACAGCAACCTCCAACTCTTGGGCTTAGGCGATCCTCTTGCCTCAGCCTCCAGAGAGTGACTCTTGATACATGTAACAGACAACTTGAGCAGAGATGATTAACAAAGGGAGCTGAAATAAATTTTAAAAATTTCTGCAAAAGCAAGGACAACCATTTTGGAAGAGCTAGTCCACTGAAGCAGTAAGTTAAAAGCCACTGGTGGGAATACTTCTCAGTAGCTCCTCTTTATTCAGGGACACGAGGCTCTCCCAACACTCCCTAGTACTACTTTATTCCACTGCCACGGGGTCTATTTTTTTTCTTTTTCTTTTCTTTTTTTAGATAGGGTCTATTTCTGCATCATCTGTTTGTTTGCTCTGGTTCCAGGTCAATCCATTACCTGATTTTGTTTCCATAGTGAAAACAAAGAGACTAAGACAGCAAATTCGGTGAACAGACGGCCAAGCAGAAAAGCAGATGAGACAAGGGGGGGGTCCCTTTTGTCAAGGGAACTCCTCAATCTGGGCTTTCCTAAGCATTTATAGCCTCACACAACAGAGGGTCATTATAAAAAGGACATCCTTGCACATCTAAGGGCAATGTCACTAAAGCACTTTGTTGATTTATAAATTATTGTCAACTATAAAGTTGATATATTAATATAATCCTAGGCAGAAATACCTCAACAATCCTCTCAACTGTGAGTCTGAATCCATAATTCATTCCCTCCAAACCTGTTTAAATTAGTAAGGGTATTTCTTTTTTTGTAGTTATAATGAATCCCTTACTTTTTCTTCTGATGATAAAAGTTCTAGTAAGATTTAAAACAAATAGGTACCTTGATCAAGGTGGTCTATATTATTAAATAAATCCAATTTCAAAAAAAGTCTAGCTTACGATACACACACACACACAGAGATATATATGTATGTATGTGTGTTTATGAGATTTCAAAGTTGATCTTTTACCTGCATTGAATGAATCATTTCTTTGGTGAAACGATAGGGAAACAAGATGTTGTGAATTTTAACTGCTAAGCTCTCAGCCTGGCCACTGCTTACATCAACAGCAACCTAGAAAGACCCAGCAAAAACATCATTTAAATTGTAATTTTTTATATCTTCAGAACTGTTTTACAAACAGCCTCAAAGTGCTTTAAAAATATCCATTTTCATATAACCTAGTAGAGGTGGGATAAATTCAGGAATCTTAGAGAAATTCAAAAAGCTCTATGAATAATTAGTCTTAATAAACAATAATTTTTATTTATAATTAAAAATTACTGACAAAAACCAGTATGGTTTCAGAATGATTTTTCTCTGCTCCATGATCAAACCCTTGAAGAGATCATTAACTGAAGAATCAGTACTCAAACACTTGCTCATCTGTTACCCTCATTACAACAGACACAGTACAATCTGAGATAATACACAAGGAGAGAACGTACACCCAGGTCCAATGACAGACTGTTCCTCCAGCAGGAGCTTCACTACTTTATCTAGTGATAATAGCTTTATTATCACCACCCTGAATACTTTGCCAAAGCTGCCAGTGAGAGTAAGACTGGTAAAGACATTCACTATCCACAAATTGGTTATACACGCTTAATCCAAAATGCCTGAGTTTCCAAAATGCTACAGATTTGATTCTTCTACTCCACATTAAACATTAATTTCAAAATAAATTACTTGGAAATATGCCCAGTTTCCATCCATAATTACAAATCAGTATAGTTATTCATGCCCATATCAGCTTAAATGAAATTTGTATTTTATTTTCATTTTTATTTATTTATTTTTTTAAGGTTCTTACTGTGTTGCCCAGGCTGGACTGCAGTGGGTATTCATTGGCACAATCACGGCCTCAAACTCACGGGCTCATGTGCTCCTCCTATCTCCAGAGTAGCTGTGACTACAGGCATATGCCATTGAGCCTGGGTTGAAATTCCAATTTTAAGGCTGGGTATGAGGGCTCACATCTGTAATCCTAGCTCTCTGGGAGGCCTCTGTCATGTCATTCAGTCTCATCACAGTCCTCTCTGTCTGAGGTCTTGGAAGGAAAGGAAGAAAAAGGTTGCTTCTAAAAGGATGGCACTTGTACTGAGACCCTCAGGAGTTCAAGACCAGCCTGAGCAAGAATGAGACCCCATCTCTACTAAAAACAAAAAAATGACCTGGGTATGGTAGCACACACCTCAATGATCATTTGAGCCCAAGAGTCTGAGATTGCTGTGGGCTATGACAACACAGCACTTTAGTCTGGAGCAACAAAGTGAGATTCTGTCTCAATACAGAAGAAAAAATATTCCAACTTTAAAATAATAGGCAAAGAAAAATTTTTGCAGACCTACCTCTGGATAACGGGCAAATACTGGATTGTCCCATTCTGAGAATAAAGACTGAAGCGATTTGCTACCAACAGCATCATCCACAGTATCTAGGACAAAAAGGAGACGGGTGAAGTTGGCATCACAAGCCCCAGGGAAAAGAGGGAATGGCATCTCTTGTTTGGTGAGCTGCAGCCTCAAGATCAAAGATCAGACACATTGTTCCTGTATTGTTACTGTTCCAAAAGTGTTACTGTTTGTTGAACCTCTAAATTGTTTTGATCTGTTACTTTTTAAACTGTCTTCTGGCATTATAGCTTTTCTCCAAACTGTTTACAATAGATATCTCATAATACAAGTCCAGTCCCGAAGAAACTATGGCTCAAGTTAGTAGCCTCACTGCCTTTAGGTAAATATACCTTATCTATTCTTAAAAAGAAATAAAAGAATAATGTCTAGATTTTTCCAAGAGTTCTGCTTAGATAAAACACTGCAACATGGAGTGCAACTCTAATCTTTTTAAGAATAAAAAACATTTCTCCAAACACAAGACACCACAGACTATGCATAATCACCGAGTATTGACCTCAAGCCTGGAAAAGTAATTTTTGATCTAAATGCATGTACTGAATTTAGTTCTGCTGTTGAACAGGGCCATGGGGAATTCCTGATTCCAGTAAGGCACAGCTGGCACTGATCAAGTTTAATGCAGTCCTGTCCTGCTTTTTGTGGCACAGTATGTACTAGGTGCCCTGGGGTGTACTAGGTGCCCTGGCTGTCACTGTTGCCCCTACCTCTGTCATTCTGTCTCATCACAGTCCTCTCTGTCCGAGCTCTTGGAAGGAAGGGAAGAACAAGGTTGCTTCTAAAAGGATGGCATCTGTACTGAGACCCTAAATATAAAAAAGAAAAACCTAAAAATTTAAAATTAAAACAACTACTAAAAATGAAATTACATAAAATCTCTGCACAAACTGAATCAAGACATAAGGCGAACTAATTGAGAATCAGAAGTTCTTTGATAAAATTATTCTGTTAACTTTGGAATCTATACTGATGCTTATTCCCATTATCCATGCATACCAGACAGAATAATGACCTAGATGACATCACGATGATTCTCAACAGGCACAATCCTACATGAGGGGATATTTGGCAATACCTTGAGACATTTCCCTTGTTTTCCTTTTTTTTTTTTTTGGAGACAGAATCTCACTTTGTCACCTCTGGTTGAGTGCTATAGCGTCAAAGCTCACAGCAAACCTCTAACTCTTGACTCAAGTGATTCTCTTGCCTCAGCCTCCCGAATAGCTGGGACTACAGGTGCCCGCCACAGTGCCCAGCTATTTTTAGAGATGGGTCTCGGCTGTGCCTCAGGCTGGTCTTGAACTCCTGAGCTGGGCCTCTCAGAGTGCTGGGATTACAGGTGTGAGCAATTGCACTGGGCCCTTGAGACATTTTTCATTGTTACAACTTGGATGAAGGGTGCTACTGGCATCTAGTAGGTAAGGGCAAGATAGTACTAAATATCCTGTGATGGGGTAACACTTGTGGCTCAGTGAGTGAGGCACCAGCCCCATATACTGAGGGTGGTGAGTTCAAACCTGGCCCTGGCCAAACTGCAACAAAAAAATAGCCGAGCGAGACAGCACCTAGCACAATGTGAATGATCAACAAATACTGAATGAATAAAAGAATAGATGAATGAATGAAAGGTTCTCATTTCACACTCCAAAGTCTAGCTGATCTGGCTCAAACTCTACCCTTCTCTCTGAAGGATAATTAAATTTGAGTTTTAGAAATGGCTGAATTTAATAACTTTTGAACAGGAGCAAAACACAATGAAATTGGTATTTCAAAAAGAAAATCTTTTTTTTTTTTAAAGTTTTTATTTTTTTTTTCTGGGTGTAGTTTTCTACATGTGTGATCATGTCGTTTGCATACAGAGATAACTGTATTGTGCACATACATTTTCTTTCTTCCTATATCTTCCTTTCTTTCCTTCCTTCCTGTTCTGTCATCATAGCTCACAGCAACCTCCAACTCCTGGGCTTCGGCGATTCTGTTGCGTCAGTCTCCCGAGTGGCTGGGACTGCAGGCACCCGCCACAACGCCCAGCTATCTGCTGAGGCGGGGCCTGAACCTGCCACCTTCGGCATATGGGTCCGGCGCCCTACTCGATGAGCCACAGGTGCCGCCCTCAAAAAGAAAATCTATAGGCTCTGTGCCTGTGGCTCAAGCGGCTAAGGTACCAGCCACATACACCTGAGCTGGCGGGTTCGAATCCAGCCCGGGCCCACCAAACAACAATGACAACTACAACCAAAAAATAGCCAGGCGTTGTGGCAGATTCCTGTAGTCTCAGCTACTTGGGAGGCGGAGGCAGGAGAATTGCTTGAGCCTAGGAGTTGGAGGTTGCTATGAGCTGTGATGCAATGGTACTCTACCCAGGGCGATAGCTTGAGGCTCTGTCTTAAAAAAAAAGAAAATCTATTGGACAAAAACTTAAGAGATTAACAAAAAAATAAGGTATGAAGTAAAATAAGGTTTATACTGCTAACAACAACAACAAAAAAAACTCTTTTTTTTTGTTTTTTTTTTTGCAGTTTTTGGCCGGGGCTGTGTTTGAACCCGCCACCTCTGGCATATGGGGCTGGCACCCTACTCCTTTGAGCCACAGGTGCTGCTCTTAAAGACTTTTTTTTTTTTTTGTAGCGACAGAATCTCACTTTATCGCCTTTGATGGAATGCCGTGGCTTCAACCGCTCACAGCAACCTCCAACTCTTGGGCTTAGGCGATTCTCTTGCCTCAGCCTCCCGAGTAGCTGGGACTACAGACGCCCGCCACAACACCCAGCTATTTTTCTGTTTTGCAGTTCAGCCGAGGCCGGGTTTGAACCCACCACCTTGGGTATATGAGGCCGGTGCCCTACTCGAGGAGACACAGGCGCCGCCAAAGACTTTTTTTTTGAGACACAGTCTCACTGTTGCCTCCAGTAAAGTGCTATTGCATCACTGCTCACAGCAACCTCAAACTCCTGGGCTCAAGCGATCTCTTGCCTCTTGCCTCAAGCGATTCTCTTGCCTAGCTTCCAAGTAGCTAGGACTACAAGCGCCTGCCACAATGCCCAGCTATTTTTTGACAGGAAGTCTCAATTTGGCTCAGGTTGGTCTAAAATCCAAGAGCTCAGGCAATCCACACATCTCAGCCTCCCAAGTGCTAGGATTCTTGAGCCACCTTGCCTGACCTTGAGTTAAAGACATTTTATTTTATTTTATTCTTTTTTTTTTTGAGATAGACCCTCACTTTGTCACCACAACCTCAAACTCCTGGGCTCAAGCAATTCTCTTGCCTCAGCCTCCCAAGTAGCTGGGACTACAGGTGCTGGCCACAGCACCTGGCTATTTTTAAAGACGAGGTCTTGCTCTGGCTCAGGCTGATCTTTAACCTGTGACCTCAGGCAATTCACCTGCCTTGGCTTCCCAGAGTGCTAGGATTACAGGCAGAGCCACTTCGCCTGGCCCTAAATTAAAGACATTTTAAAGAAAATATTACTAGAGCTTGGGGACTTGACACTACCTCTTTAAATGACCTTTACAAATCCTGTCCTCTGGACAATAACATTTCTCTCTTAACAGTACATCTCATGTGACTGTTTTATGTATACATACTGTTCTAATGTCCAGCTGTACATCAGCCATTTCCAGAAAGGTAACATCTCATGTAAATGAAAGGTGCTGAGGAGCCATCTTTTCATGGAACTTGATTCCGTATCAAAAATATTTTTCAGGCTCGGCGCCTGTGGCTCAATGGGCTAAGGCGCCAGCCACGTACACCTGAGCTGGCGGGTTCGAATCCAGTCCGGGCCTGCCAAATAACAATGACGGCTGCAACAAAAACATGGCCGGGTGTTGTGGTGGGCGCCTGTAGTCCCAGCTACTTGGGAGGCGGAGGCAGGCTTGAGTCCAGGCATTGGGGGTTGCTGTGAGCTGTGATGTCACAGCACTCTATCCAGGGTGACAGGTTGAGGCTGTCTCAAAAAAAAAAAAACTCCAAAATATTTTTCAGGACACCATAGGTGCCTCGTTTTTCTGGGAGTCATCGAGTCTCTGTCTACCTCCCTGTCAACCTCTCTGCACTATGTCAGGTGGCCTCCTGAAGCTGCTGCGCAGCCACTCGTATGTGGAGCAGAGCCAGTACTTCCAGGGTGGCAATGAAGAACAAGATAAATTACTGAAGAAAAGCTGTACGCTGTATGTTGAAAATCTTTCCTTTTACACAACTGAAGAACAAATCTATGACTTCTTCAGCAAAAGTGGTAAAGAAAATCATCATGGTCTGGATAAGATGAAAAAAACAGCACGTGGATTCTGTTTGGTGGAATACTATTCATAAGCAGATGCAGAAAATGCCATGCAGCACATAAATGGAACTCATCTGGATGATCGGATCATTCACACAGATTGGGACGCTGGTTTTAAGGAGGGCAGGCAGTATGGACGTGGGCGATCTGGGGGCCAGGTAGGAGATGAGTATCGGCAAGATTATGATGCTGGGAGAGGCATAATGAAATTGGTATGGAAAACTGGCACAAAACCAGTGAGTGATGAGAGCTCAGAAAAACTCCTTTGGTCTGATGAATCTGTTGAAGAACATTACCCAAGGTCTTCAAACCAGCTTAGTTTTATGAAGGTTTGATTAGTATCTCTACTGAGCTGGAAGCAAGGACAGAATTCAAAAGAATGCCATTAATTCTAGAATTAGAATCCTGGCCATGCGTCAGGTTATCAGAATGATTTTCTGTGACCAGGTCACAAACTGTGTTCCTTGGCAACAGATTTGATATATAATGTTGATTAAAATATTATACTTCTTTTAGGAAGACTGGAAAAATTTAGAATTTTTGTTTTACCATGTTTGAGTCTTAAGTAAATTCATGATGTATATTGGGACCTGGAATTAAAGGACTGAGGGACAGAGGCTTGTTGGGACGCTCACTTTATCACCTCAGTGGAGTGCCATTGCTCACTTTATCACCTCAGTGGAGTGCCAGGACTGAGGCTTGTTGGGACGCTGCTCTGTAAAGAGGTTTGCTGACAGAGTTTGCTTATCCAAGGGGCTAGGATTTAGCTGCATTTGTTAGAATCTTGTGAGCACACCCACACAGGCCTGAGACTATAATATACAAGGTGTTTCTGGCATTTTTATTATTTTTTAGCTGACAAAAATTGTATATATTTATGGAGTACAATACAAGTGGAATGGCTGAATCATGCTAATTAGTATATGCATTTACTTTACATTTTTTGTGATAAGAACACTTAATTTCTGCTAGCAATTTTCAAGTTTATAACATACTGTTATATGACTTGACAAGTTTATAACATATTGTTATATGACTTATTATTGACTAGTAATAATCTAGTCTGTTTTAGGTTTGCATGAGATAAAGTTTGATAAATGGAATTTTGCTATGTTGTATAGCTTTGTTCTAAATTAGGAATGGTTATTTCACACTGAATTTGTTTTCTATGAATTCTGATATCTAAAGGAAAACTTAATAGTTAAGTGCAAAAGCCAGCCTTAGACAGTGCCAGAGGACACCAAGCTTCCATGCTTTACATATCAGGAAATTAGGTGCAGGGCTTGAAGAGTGTTTACTAAATATATTTTTTCAAAAAATGTAAATATTATGCCTAAAGCTAAAAAAATAAGGGTTTGTAATGTGGAGAACCTCAATTACTCTTAAGAGGTGGGGGAGACATTGTCAATAGGAAATGGGATGGTATACCAGAGACACAAGTTAAAACATTGCCTTAACATGATGAAGGTTGCTATCAGAGCCATCTGATTTATTCTTTTCATTTTCAGTGATCTTGGGAATGGAGTGGGTTTTTTTTTTTGGAGAGATAGTCTCACTATGTTGCCCTCAGTAGAGTGCTGTGGCATTACAGCTCACAGCAGCCTCCAACTGCTGGGCTTAGGCGATTCTCTTGCCTCAGCGTCCAGAGTAGCTGGGACTACAGGCGCCTGCCACAACGCCCAGCTATTTTGTTGTTGTTGTTGCAATTTGGCAGGGGCTGGGTTTGAATCCACCACCTTCGGTATATGGGCCAGCACCCTGCCCACTGAGTCACAGGTGCTGCCCCCCCCCCCTTTTTCTTCAGTTTTGGCCAGGACCAGGCTTGAACTCACCAGCCCCGGTATATGGGGCCTGCACCCTACTCCTTGAGCCACAGACGCCGCCCAGAATGGAGTGTGTTTTTAAAAAGAGCTTAAGACTGAGAGAATGCTTAAATAAAACAATCAGAAACTCCCTGCAGAAGATGTCTATGCTAGCCAATTCTTTTTTTTTTTTTTTTTGAGACAGAGCCTCAAGCTGTCACCCTGGATAGAGAACTGTGGCATCACAGCTCACAGCAACCTCCAATTCCTGGGCTCAAGCGAGTCTCTGGCCTCCGCCTCCCAAGTAGCTGGGACTACAGGCGCCTGCCACAACGCCCGGCCATCTTTTGGTTGCAGCCATCATTGTTGTTTGGCGGGCCCGGGCTGGATTCGAACCCACCAGCTCAGGTGTAGTGGCTGGCGCCTTAGCCCGTTGAGCCTCGGGCTTCGAGCCTATTCTAGTCAATTCTTATACTGAAGTCTGTTTTCTTTCCCAAATTGTGCTTACTGAGATTCAAGCCTTGCTAATGAGCTGATAGTCTCTATAGAGAGGGGAGTCTAGAGAATTTATGTTGCATTCCATAAGGCCAGAGGTGATTTCTCTCTAATGTTGTGAGTTTATTGCTCCTTTAAAAGTGTTAAGTCTACCGGAAGCAATGGCTCACGCCTATAATCCCAGCACTCTGGGAGGCTGAGGTGGGTGGATAGCTTGAGGTCACCAGTTCCAGAGTAGCCTGAGCAAAAGCTAGACCCTGTCTGTACTGAAGTAGAAAAACTGGGCGGCATCTGTGGCTCAAGGAGTAGGGCGCTGGCCTCATATATAGGGGGTGGTGGGTTCGAGCCTGGCCCTGGTCAAAACTGCAAAAAAGAGTGGCGCCTGTGGCTCAGTGAGTAGGGCACCTTCCCCATATACCAAAGGTGGCGGGTTCAAACCTGGCCCTGGCCAAACTGCAACAAAAACTAGGTAGGGGGGCGGTGCCTGTGACTCAGCGTGTAGGGCACTGGCCTCATATACCGAAGGTGGCAGGTTCAAACCCAGCCTCGGCTGAACTGCAAAAAAACAAAAAACTAGCCAGGGGTTGTGGCTGGCGCCTGTAGTCCCAACTACTCGGGAGGCTGAGGCAAGAGAATCGCCTAAGCCCAGGAATTGGAGATTGCTGTTAGCAATGGCACTCCACTGAGGTGATAAAGTGAGACTCTGTCTCTTCAAAAAAAAAAAAAAAATAGAAAAACTGAGACGAGAGGATCAGTTGAACGCCAAAGTTCAAGGTTGCTGGGAGCTACGATGCCACAGCACTCTACAAGGGCTACAGCTTGAGACTGTCTCAAAAAAAAAATTAAAAAGGTGTTAAGTCTAGTATCATTTTCCCTGATGTGATTTTTTTCTTCATTTAGCGACTAAGTTTTTTCTAACTTCCAATAATTTGCAAAAGTTGAGCTGAAGTACCTCAGTGTGAACACATTGTGTGTTTGTAGGTTTTCTCACTGAATTCAAACTGGTTATTGGAATTTTTTTAAGTGCTTAGAAAGAAATTATTTGCAAACATTTAATTTAATGACATATTGTTCATTTTTAAAACTTATTTTTACATTGTAGTTTGAATGAATTTATTTTATATTCTTTTGTAGTAAAGTATACCTCAGATTTCTACAGGCCTGAAAACCACAAACAATAATGCTTATTTGAGTTGTGTCTTCTGTCACAGGTTTCAATAAAGTTGGACCAACTTAAAAATATGTATATTTTTCATTAGGAAACTATGAGTTAACATGACCCTCAAGTGTGCTACAAAATAGGCTAATCCTGAAAGTTAAGTAGGTTAAAGTGTCTTAAACATTGAGATTTATTTAACAGGGCAGAATTTTATGGTGAATAAGGCAGCTAAGATTTCCCCCTTTCTTTTTGCAACAACCATCTCACAGTATAATGTAATCCAGTTATTTTTTGGCACCAGATGAAAAGCAGTCACATTTTAGGAAGATGAAGTGCCAGTGCTTTAGATTTACCTCTGATAAGCAATCAGTAATAAGTCAGGACATAAAACTACATAGATTAAAAGCATGTAAAGTTGCTTTAAGATAAAACCCAAAAAAAATTTGCTTTAAGAGCAACTTGATAGTCTCAAGAGCAATACTGAAAGAAAAGTTTTTTCTTCCTATTTAATATTTTGAAAGTTACTATAGAGATTATTTTTCTCACAAGGAAAAAAATGGAAAAACTTTGACAGGTAAAGATCTTATCTAACCTTAAAGAAATCAGACCTGGTTGTTTGTACCCTCATGTTAACCTGAAAAAAAAAATAAATAAAAAATAAAAAGTGGGCGGTGCCTGTGGCTCATCGAGTAGGTCGCTAGCCCCATGTACTGAAGGTGATGTGTTCAAACCTGGCCTCGGGGCTGAACTGCAAAACAGAAAAATAGCTGGGCATTGTGGCGGGTGCCCAGCTACTCAGGATGCTGAGGCGAAAGAATCGCCTAAGCCCAGGAGTTGGAGGTTGCTGTGAGCTGTGTGACACCATGGCACTCTGCAACAAAAACAAAACAGCTAGGCGTTGTGGCAGGCGCCTGTAGTCCCAGCTACTTAGGAGGCTGAGGCAAAAGAATTGCCTAAGCCCAAGAGATCGCTGTGAGCTGTGACTTCACTGCACTCTACCGAGAGCGACAAACTGAAACTCTGTCTCTAAAAAAAAAAAAAAAGAAAGAAAGAAGGACATCAGAGCTTCCTGCTAAAATATCATAAGGAGAAATTACAAGTTGACTTACAATTAGATTCATACACTTAACATTCTCTTGCAGCATTCAAGACTTTGAATGTGGATGCAGATTTAATGTTTATTCTCATAGTGCAAAGCCAGGATGTATAGCCAGATAGAAATCAGCTTTACCATCTCCCACATCTGGTTCTCAACACACTGACAAAACAGTGTCACTTTTTTTTGTGAGTGTGAGACAGAGCCTCAAGCTGTCACCCTGGATAGAGTGTCGTGGCATCACAGCTCACAACAACCTCCAATTCTGGGCTCAAATGAGTCTCTTGCCTCCGCCTCCCAAGTAGCTGGGACTACAGACACCCGCCACAACGCCCGGCCATTTTTTGGTTGTAGCCGTCATTGTTGTTTGGCGGGCCCAGGCTGGATTCGAACCCGCCAGCTCAGGTGTACATGGCTGGTGCCTTAGCCCGCTGAGCCACAGGCGCCGAGCCAACAGTGTCACTTTTAATGTTGATTGAGACCTGAGAACTCAGTTTTAGTTCAGGCTCTAATGAAGCCTTGTGATATGATTAAAAGCCATATTATTATTGTCTTCCTGAACAACAGCTACTTATACCATATACAGATCAAGCAGATTATCATATACTTTAAAATAAAATACATTTGAAAAGTATAGTTATGAAAGAGTATACTTAACTTATATTTTGTAAAATTTATGGTCAAGTCTTACTTTCTGGAAAAAAAATGTTCACAAATATGGTACAGAACTGAGCCATAGAGTTTACTAGGAAACCTAGGGTGATTACAGAATCCTGCTGGCCCTTAACCTGGGAGCCACAGAGAGAAAAACTTTGGTGCCTTTTAAGACAAATTGCTGGGGATGGGGGGTGGCTCATGCCAGTAATCCCAGCACTTCTGGAGGCTTAAGTGGGCAAATCACTTAAGCCCCAGGAGTTGTTCAAGATCAGCCTGGACACCATGATGAGACCCATTCTCTATGAAAAATAAGAAACATTAGCTGGGCCTGGTGGCACACGTAGTCCCAGCTCCTCAGATGGCTGAGGCAGGAGGGATTACTTGAGCCCAGGAGTTGGAGACTATAGTGAGTGCTCTCATCATCCCTCTATACTCCTGCCTCAGTGATAGAGCAGGGCCCTGTCCCCCACTCTCCCCGAAAAAGACACATTGGTCATACTTGTAATCCTAGCACTTGGGAGGGTGAGGTGTAAATTGCCTGAGCTCACGGGTTCAAGACTAGCCTGAGTCAGAGCAAGACCTCGCCTCTAAAAATAGCTGGGCATTGTGGTGGGCACCTATAGTCATAGCTACTTGGGAAGCTGAGGCAAGAGAATTGCTTGAGCCCAAGAGTTTGAGGTTGCTGTGAGCTATGATGCCATAGAACTCTACCGAGGGTGACAAAGTGAGACTCTGTCTCAAAAAAAAATGAAAACAGGCTCAGCACCTGTGGCTCAACGGGCTAAGGTGCCAGCCACATACACCTGAGCTGGCGGGTTCGAATCCAGCCCAGGCCCGCCAAACAATAATGACGGCTGCAAACAAAAAATGCCTGGGTGTTATGGCGGGTGCCTGTAGTCCCAGCTACTTGGGAGGCGGAGGCAAGAGACTGGCTTGAGCCCAGGAATTGGAGGTTGCTGTGAGCTGTGATGCCATGGCACTCTGGCCAGGGTGACAGCTTGAGGCTCTGTCTCAAAATAAACAAACAAACAAACAAACAACAACAAAAAAGACCCATTTCTAAGAGAGCTAAGTATTTGGGATGACAGGTAAAGTAGGGTAGAAAAGTATTGCTGCTCTTTTTAGCTATTAATAGTATTATTTCCATCAAAATTCAATCGTCTCGCCCTCTTCTTGCATAAATGTACACTCATAGACACAGACTTACACCTATATCTTATATCAGTTTTCATTCTATTTCTATATTGAAATGTGTTGGGGCTCGGCGCCCGTGGCTCAACGGGCTAAGGTGCCAGCCATGTACACCTGAGCTGGCGGGTTTGAATCCAGTCTGGGCCCGCCAAACAACAATGATGGCTGCAACCAAAAAATGGCCCGGCGTTGTGGCGGGCGCCTGTGGTCCCAGCTACTTGGGAGGCAGAAGCAAGAGACTCATTTGAGCCCAGGAATTGGAGGTTGCTGTGAGTTGTAATGTCACAGCACTCTATCCAGGGTGACAGCTTGAGGCTCTGTCTCAAAAAAAAAAAAAAAGAAAAGAAATGTGTTGGAGCTAGAGAATTCACATATACCATAAAACATATGTTTTATAAATGGTTTTCAAGATGTTCTGTCTGTTCAGATCACCTCTTTGAATAATGAGTATCTTACTCCTTGACCATATCCCGTCTTCAAAAGCACTTAATGCCAGTGAAAATATACACTTACCATTCTCAAGCACAACATCCACAGCCACAGTTGTCAGGTCTTTAGTACAAGCAGTAAGAACATCCGCAGTGGGAGCCACAAACGTGCTGAGTCCAGTCCTTTTGTTGATGTAAACCATTCTTCCTAGGGCTACATCAAAATGCTGCTGCCAATCCAAAGAACACATCTCTGACTCTTCATTTTCAGGACAAGCTCTTGCTTTAGATTCCTTGGTTGGAAGACAAATTCCATTTTGGGTGCTTGTGGAATCTTCTACCTGACCCATAAACATTCTACTGGGAGAGTCAGGATTTCCTGTCTGTTGTTCTGAAGCTCTGAGAAGAACATTTGAATCTTCACTCATAACTTCAGAATTAGTATAGGGTAATACTGAAGGAATTTCTGGACTCACAGAGTTCTCTGTTGTATTGTTGGAATTTGTTTCACTGTCTTTATTAAAGGAATTACCCTGTGTGACAGAATCTGACATTGGGATGATACTACTCTCTGTTTTTTTATGCTCATCTTCAAGTAAGTTACAAAAATCTTGGGTTAACTCAAGGCACAAGCTTTTCCTACTGGAATCTGAATTTAGAGATTCATTACAATAATTCATCACTTCTACTGTTTGAGTCTCTTTTTCAGAAAGAGTAATTTCTTTCAGTCTAGATAATTTAGAGGCTAGTGATTCAGGTGACTCCACAAGATCCAAAGGTTTTCTATTAAAGTGAGATAACTCCTGTATAGTTATAGGACTTTCTCTCAAGTACGGCATCTGTTGTTCCACACAATCTTCATCCTTGGAAAATGGAAGCTTCTCTGAGTGAAGCATGTGACCTACTGGTTGGCAACTACTATTTGGATCATCCTGCTTCACAGTAGTGATTTCATAAATATCAGAGTTGTCTAAGTGGCCCTTACCGTTCAGTGGAATGTCAGGATTAACTTGAGAACTGAGACTGGTAGTGACTTCAGTATTATTTTTCTGTACTTCAATATTATTTCCCTCTGTATCTTGGGGATTTTTTACCTTCCCATATTGCCTCTTAAACTTTTCTAAAGATCCTAGTTGTGAACTCAAGCTTAGCTTCTTATGCATTATGGCTTTGGAGGAACCAATCATTTTATCTGTTTTCTTACTACCATTTGAAATATGTCTACACCAAGGGAAAGCAGAGGATGTATTAGGTAATGAGCAACCTGCATGTGATTGTTTACTACCTTCCTGAAAAACAGAAAAATTTTTAGAAGTTGTCATAGTTTTGTTCCCTAGTCCATAACTTACATTTGTTCTGCAAAATTTTTTGTTGGGCATTTGAGCAGAATCTTTATTTAAAGTGCTGACTAAATCTTTGATGTCTGGGATTTCAAATGAATGATGTGTTCTATTTCCAAATGTTTCTTGGGCACTTGTGGGACCAGGTCGAACATAATTTTTAAATGAATGTCCAGTTTCAGTTGATTCAGTTAGTTCATTTTGTACCACATGAGTTATAAAGCCAGTGGAACATAATTTAACTTGTCCATAACTAAAAACGTTTATTCTTCCACAACTACTAGGTTCTTTTTTCCTTTTCTCTTTCTGAGCACTATGTACTCTGAATAATGTTGTTTCAAAAGGCAAAGGATGGCATCCCATTTCAGTGGCATCTTTAAATTGCTCTAATTGATTCTGAATCCTATTATTTTTAAAGACGTGGGCAGCAGTAGGTACTTTCTGTACTCCTCGATTCATCCCACTCTCCTCAAAGTGATGAAGTGTCTGAAAAGGCCTTAAAAACATTTCTGAACTGGTCTCGCATGGCTTTTCTAAAGACTGATGCTCCAAGCAAGATTTTTTATGTTTCTTATTTTCTCCTGATTCTGTTGTTTCTATTGTCTGTTGTTCTAACATCTTTGCTTCTGAGCAAAAGCTATCTTTGTTTTGTACAGATGACTCTGTCCTCTTACTATGGCCTAGGCCATCTGATTCATAAATGTTCAAAAATGAATCACTTGTATTTTTCCTGTGAGCTTCTGAATCCCTAGAACTCTGCGTGTTTATGTTTTCCATAGTAGCTTTCCTTTTCACAGCTTTTGACTGCAAATTGAACATCTCATAGGAATCCAAAATATTATTACATGCTTCCTGGAAACTTCCCTGGTCATGCTTGTCATCAGAAGGCACATGCTTCTGAACAGTAGCACCAAATAAACTAAACTCATTATGTTCACTAAATTCCTTAATGTCTTCACCCGATAATTCCACAAATAATTTTTCTCTCTTTAAAAACATTTTCACTCCTTCCTGAATGCAAATCAAAAGAGTATCCCAGTTCTGAAACTCAATTAAAGTTTTTGCAGGGTCCATGCACACATCGTACTCACAGAATTGACACTGCACATTGATTATATATATTCCATAAAGTTCTGGAGCAGAACGATGCCGAGGACTTGAATTCATCTGTCTGCTGGCAGAGCCATTCTTGGGCTTGCAGATGCTACTTTCTCTCCTTAATAGAAAGTCAATGAGTTTATGTAACTTTGTCTTTAGAACTAGTCTTTTGTTCACAAACAAAAACTGTATGTTTTTATTGTAATGTGCTTCAGAGCTGATATAGCCACTAAGCTCAAACTCCTTATATTTAAAATTTATTGCTCTTAACTTTTGGGACTTCCCCAGTCCATAAATCTGACAAAATCGGGAACGCATGTCTTTGGCTTTAGGGAGTTGAAGAACCATGGAACCAGAAACATCATTTCTCAAAGAGAAAGAAATGGAAGGGTGTATGAGTGAGAGTGCTTCTACCCTCTGCCTAACCTTCTCGAACTCCAGTCTGGGATCCATGGATTTCCTCCTTACAGGTAACTGGTAAAATAGGTTATATACTGTTACTGTCGTCCCGGCGCTTGGTCTAGTCAAATCAGCTTCACAAGCTTTCAGGGCTTTTCCATTCTGAAACAGTTTCACAAAAGTTTTCATTGTCCTGTTTTTCTTGGATGAAATTTCCACAGCACTGGCCATGTCAGCTATACTTGCCAAGGCCTCCCCTCGGAAACCATAAAACCTGGAATTCTCCAAGTCTTGTACTGAGTGGCATTTACTAGTGAAATAACGATTTCCCACCTTGTCAACATCATCACTCCCCATCCCAAATCCATTGTCTATCACTTGAACTTGGAAGGTTTCCATATTCACCCTGACAGCCACACATTTTGCTTCCGCATCAATACTGTTGAGGGCAAGTTCCTCAACACATTGGCCTAAGGAGTTTATGGCCAAACCAGAACGCAATTTGGCTTGTACTTCAACTGACAAGCACTTAATCATGGTAGGTGAAAAGCTGGTGAGAATGCCAGGCTCTGGTTTCCTTCTCTGACTGGAAACAACTGCCTATGAGAGTAAGAAAAAAACACACACATATGCAATCAAAGCTTCAGAATTACACAGCATTATTCATTTCTCTCAAGCATTATGAAGAAATATCATTTGAGGTAAATAAAATCTCTTTTATTAAATCAAATTGTGAAACAAAACAAAACGAAATTATACCTCTGATCTCTAGGCAGATCACACAACTCATGCTTGGTGTAATGGATTTAACATCCAAAGGACACATTCATAATTTCATAATTTTCATTGCTCTTTTCTAAATCCCACATGCCCTAAAGTGAAATCATTACACTTGAAATTGACCTTCATAAAAGAGAGCACTTGAAATGCTAACCACATCACCAAAAACAGATGCCTAAATTAAATTCAGCTAAGAAACATTAGCTAAAAATTATTCATGACAAAAATGTCCAAGCTAGTTTCATAACATTTATATGTTACACAATAACCATGACTTTTAGAAAAATACTTATAATGAAGTGTTAAGACACTGTAATAAGGAAGGTGAAGCAACAGGAGGAAATTAAAAAAAATCAAATTGCTGTATCAAGGAGAGACGGGCATTAAGAGATCATTATTATTATTACTCTTGGTTAAATGTAGTTGCCTCAGAGGACAAAGGCTGGGAATGGTAAAGGCTAAGGTAGGAAAATTCCTTTTCATATAAATCTTTCTTCAGTATTTGATTTTTAAATCTTGTTCATGTATTACTTTGACAAGTTTTTAGAAGGTCTGTATTATTAACACTCTCTTGGTCTTGACAGATGGGCACAAACTGCCTTGACAATAATAAAAATGGTATGGGGCAGCCCCTGTGGCTCAAAGGAGTAGGGCACCAGCCCTATGTGCCAGAGCTGGAGGGTTCAAACCCAGCCCCAGCCAAAAACTGCAAAAAAAAAAAAAAAAAGATGGTCTGTAACTGTCTGAAATTCGATTTAAGTTTTCTTGCAAATAATAATAATACTACTACTAATATTCTAGTGCCATTAAAGAAAGGTTTCCTTCCACATAGGCTGGACTTCTCGCTGGTGGTAGGGCTGTTTTTTTCCAAACCCAGAAAAATCAGGGCTAATCAATACTGCAGATCTTGTTTTTTTTTTTTTTTTTTTTGAGACAGAGCCTCAAGCTGTCACCCTGGACAGAGTGCTGTGGCATCACAGCTCACAGTAAACTCCAATTCCTGGGCTCAAGCCAGTCTCCTGCCTCTAGCTCCCAAGTAGCTGGCGCCCACCACAACGCCCAGACATCTTTTGGTTGCAGCCGTCATTGTTGTTTGGCAGGCCCAGGCTGGATTCGAACCCAGCAGATCTTGTATTGATTTCTAAGATAATGAACTTCGCAGCCAGGAGGGGTAAACGATTAATAAATAATCCGATTAATGTAAACCCTACACAACGATTTTCTGATTACGCCCCAGGCCTTTAAAGACCACGGTGCCTGGGACACCGGGACCAATCGCCCGGTCCGGGGCTGGGAAAAGCAGGGCTGCCGAGCTGGCCGCGCTCCACCGGGCAGGGCTCCGACCCGCCGGGCTCGCGCTCCACCCCGTCCCCTCCCCCGCCTCGCACTCCGACGCACCGCCCCGCCCGGCAAGGCCGCTGGGGGCTCCCGGGTCCCTGGCGCAAACGGCTCCGAAAAGCCGCCCGCAGCCGTCACCAGGGCACTTCTGATGTCAGAAGAGCTCTCGGAATCATCCTTTTGTCGCGTGCTTCCCCCCAAGTCACCTCGAATCGCGCTTCGTCAACTCTCGGATACCAACCGCCTCCGACGCTGCACGCGCGCGCCGTGGCTTGAGAGGCTCGTGCACGCGCGAGCCCACGAGCATGCGCTTCTGGGGGGACTCGCCGAGCGCGCGCGGTTGTCGGCGACACTCGAGTACGCATGCGCGTCAGGTCCAGCCCAACCGGGGTACTAGTACCCCACGAGGTCTTGCGTGGTGAGCGCCTGTACTAAAGACCGGTTTCTTTTTCGCCTGGTGTAAAAGACTGCTCCTAGTAACTTGTTTTTATGCCCTTTCCAGTGTTGACTCTTCCTGCTTTTCTCATTTTTTTCTCCCTTGCTTACACTAACATTTAATTCAATATATATTTGATGTTTATTGCCTTCCTGCACTAGAATGTACGCTATATGAAAGGATTTTGTCTATTTTGCTTACTGCTTTATCCCTGCGGCTAAGAAGAGTGCCTGGCCTACGGCAGGAACTCAACAAATCCAGAGCATTTCAGCTTAGAATTACAGCATTTCAGAGCTGGAAGAGGCTGAAAAACTATCTAGTTCCAGTTCCTCAATTTGCTGAGGACACCAAGATTCTCTTCATGAACTTTTTTGATATCTTCTCAATGCCATTTCAGCTTCTTTCTTAACTAAAGGAAAGCTGAAGTGTGAGAACACCATGAGAATTAAGTGTTTTGGGAACTGTTAACCAATCCTCAGCTTTTGCTTTTTGTCTCATTTTCATTAAAAACTTATTTTTTAAAAAAACTGAAATTCATGACAAATTTGTCAAAGCATTAAGCATTTGACATAGACTTACTTAGTGACTAACCAAACCCAATCTATCTTCCAGTGCTGATGAAGCATAATCCTGATTATTGTTTATATAATATCTACTATATTAGTTTGCTAGGGCTGCCATAACGAAATACCACAGACAGAGGCGCTTAAACAGCAGAAAATTTATTTCTTCTCAGTCCTGGAGGCCAGAAGTCTGAGGTCAAGGTGTTGCCGGGGATAATTTTTTCTGAGGCCTCTCTCCCTGGCTTGTACATAGCCACATTCACAGGGTCTTTCATCTGTGCACATACATCTGTGTCCAAATTTTCTCTTCTTATGAGGACACCAGTCAGATGGGATTAGGGCCCACCATTACAGCCTCATTTAACTTTACTCATCTCTCTAAAGGCCCTGTATCCAAATACTGTCACTTTCTGTGGTACCAGGGGTTAGTACATACAGATTTTAGGAGGACACAATTCAGCTCCCAACATGTATGTTAATTCCTTACCCAGAGGAAAGGAATGACAGCAAAAGTTCTAGAAAACTTAGCAGGGCATTGTGGAGGGCACCCATAGTCCCAGCTACTTGGGAGGCTGAGGCAAGAGAATCACTTAAACACAAGAGTTTGAGGTTGCTGTGAGCTGTGATGCCACAATACTCTACTGGGTGACATAGTGAGACTGTCTCAAAAACAAAGTGAGACTCAACATAGTGAGACTGTCTCAAAAAAAAAAAAAATTCCTACTCAGAGGCTGAGGTAAGAGAATCGCCTAAGCCCAGAAATTGGAGGTTGCTGTGAGCTGTGTGACGGCACAGCACTCTACTGCGGGCGATAAAGTGAGATTCTGTCTCTACCAAAAAAAAAAAAAAGTTCCAGAAAACAAAAAGTAATCAGTCCAAAACATCATCAATTGAATTTGTGGTATCTGTCCTATTAGGCAAGGAATTTCAAGAAAAATTCATAGGGTGGCGCCTGTGGCTCAGTGAGTAGGGCGCCGTTCTTATACCGAGGGTGGCGGTTCAAACCCGGCCCTGGTCAAACTGCAATACAAAAAAAATAGCTGGGCGTTGTGGGGGGCGCATGTAGTCCCAGCTACTCGGGAGGCTGAGGCAAGAGAATCATCTAAGCCCCGGAGTTGGAGGTTGCTGTGAACTAGGTGATGCCATAGCGCTCTACCGAGGGACAGCGCCATAAAGTCTCTACAAAAAAAAAAAGAAAGAAAGAAAAAAAGAAAAAGAAAAATTCCTAGAAACCTTTTTTTTTTTTTTGAGATAGGCCTCAAGCTGTCACCCTGGAGAGAATGCCGTGGCATCACAGCTCACAGCAACCTCCAACTCCTGGGCTCAAGCGAGTCTCCTGCCTCCGCCTCCCAAGTAGCTGGGACTACAGGTGCCCGCCACAACGCCC
>CAUYON010074566.1:0-12952 GCA_963573935.1 Arctocebus calabarensis | reverse complement strand
GCTGCAGCTCGCAAAGGCCGCGGTGGCTGGAGGGAAGCGGGCTCCCACAGGGCTGTTGTTGGGACCTTGAACTGCCGGCTTTTCTCCAGCTGAAGTGCTCAGGGGCCCTCTTCGCCAACTTCCACAGCTCAAAGTGTCTTTCCACACCCCGGAATCTCACGTCCCCTGCACAGTCAGACCTCACCAGGATTCCCCACCTGGGCTAGCATTGATGGATCACCTCCTCCCAATGATCTTGGGGGAAAGGCGCTCGCCATTTTGGGCATTCCATTATTTCTGTTTCTGGCAGGGTCCCGTCCCATCAGCTCTCACTTGGGCCCGGGTCTCCGTGGATCCTAGCAGCACTCCTTTCTGGTCGTCAAACTCTGAGATCCATGCTTCGGTGGAATTTTCTCCAATTAGGTTTTGTGAGTTGTGACCTGCTGTCCTCCCTGTGGGAGGGGCCGGCTGCCCCTCCACCAGGCAGGGGGAAACGGTTTACAGCAGTTTACGTGGTTATGAACTATATTTCATACACAACAATCTACCAACTCACTGTGCATCTCCAGCTGCCCATCCACTCCAATAATTCACACAGGGAAAGATTCAGAGCTCCCTCCCTCTCACCTGCTGACCAGGGAGAGAAGGGCTACAGGACCGTCTCTGCCGCCATCTTCTGAGAACCCCCTAAAAAAGAGACTTTTGTCTTTTTTAGTTGTCTAGTAATCTTCCAGTCTCTACAACTTTCTCAAAGATCATTGAATATAACATCTCAGCCCTTTAAGCATATAGAATATAATTTATTTAAATCAGTACTTTTAAAACTTTTGTATCTCATGGCACACTTGAGCCTATAGTTAAACTTTTGCAGCAATATTATATTATATTGATCAAAAAAAGAGCAAAAATGAAGAATATACTAAATGCACTTTGAACTTCTTTCAAAAAAAATTTATGAATGATCTTTAAACATTTTCATGGCACTGAAGATTCTCTGATAGCACACCAATGTGCCACAGCACACCAGTTGAAAAAACTCAACACTTTTAAAGTCTTTTAAATGCTTATTTCCTATTCTTCATGCCCTTTCTAGTGTAACCTTCAAAGCCTTTGTAAGGATGTTCTTATCCATTCAAGATGGAAGAGTCAGCGACTACCAATGCAAAGCTGCTCAAACCCAAAGATGGGTTTTCCTTCATCTTTGTCATTCTCTGTATTTTATTATCTTCCAAAGTTGAGATCTGTCTCTTCCCTTTTTATCTTCTGCCTCTGATTATTGCATTATAAACCATTAAAATCCACAGAAACAGGTGAGATCAAGAGAGGTAAATCTTTGGATCTGGCCTCCCCATTCTTAAAGACCACTGTTTTGTTTTCTTACCTTTCGAAGTTAATGTGAATAGTTCCTCAAAGAATGAGTCCAGCTTAGTGAATTACTCTATAATTCTCTGTCTTCCTCTTCATGATTCACAGTTCTGCATTCAGTCTTTAGAGCTGCATCATTTTTCTTAGATTTTCTCTTTCCTTGAATATTTTTTTGAAATCTGCTTTCCTAATATGCAAGGCAACTCTCAGACACTTTTCTAGCATTATTTCCCTTTGACCCACAGTTAACAGTTTCTCCAGAAATACCTTCTCCTTTATGCACCACTAATGTGCTCTTGCTTGTGGGTCAGAATTCAGTCTAGAGAGGCTGTTTCTTTTAGTGTTCCCTGCACCTTCTGAGAATTGTCATCAAGGAACTCAAGCTTTGTCTCAGATGTTTGCCATGTTCTTAGCTGCAAGAGACTCCCAGCCAGCAATTCTGGGCTAGGGCTGCCCCATCATGACATCATCGGCTTTCACACCTGTTCTGTGGCCTGCGTCATGAGAGTCCTGCAGCACCTTTTGGCTAGGCTGAGAAATTTGTGTCCCTTTGTTTTCATCAATGTTTTCCTTTAAGCCCCCTCTGAAAGCTCATGGATTTGATTCCTCATGATTTTCCTATCCTGATAAGTCAATATGGTTTCACCTACCTCCCCTTCTTTTTCTTTTTCTTTTCTTTTTTCTTTTTTTTTTTTTTTTTTTTGAGACAAAGTCTCAATATATCACCCTTGGTAGAGGGCCATCATATCACAGCTTACAGCAACTTCTTGGGCTTAGGCAATTCTCTTGCTTCAGCCTCCCCTCCTGGGACTACAGGCACTTGCCACAATGCCCAGCTATTCTTTTTGTTGCAAGTGTCATTGTTTTTTAGCAGGCCCAGGCCACTTGATCTCACCACCCTCAGTGCACGTGGCTGGCACTGTAACCACTGTGCAACCAGCGCTGAGTCTACCTCCTCTTTTGTTTAGAATTTTTTCTATTAAAATGTAATGTTAACTGTAGTTAGAAACATTTTTTACAACCTGAAGTTCAATGCCTTGGTGTTCTCCCACCTGAGTCACCCTTTCTGTTTCTAAGTGCTGGTCTATGTGAACATCAGGGAACTTCTATGGAGGTAACAATGGAGCCAGGAGCAACCAAAGGGGGGTGCGGATATATTCAAAGGCAGAAGAAAGACCCACTGCAAAGAGCCTGGGGCAGCAGCAGGTTTGGGGAATTTAAACAACAAACAGATGACCTATGGGCTAGAGCACAGTGTGCCTGGGAGAGGGAAAGATGTGGTCTCATGGGAAAGTAGGGATTGAGGGCTGTGGGGCCCTTGGGAAGCCACAGAAGGGAGCTTGTGATTTGGAAACCTCCATGCACAAAGGGCACAGGTCTCACATCAAGCTGTTGTTCTGTAATAAAAGGAATTGATTCACTTAAAGGTCAGATCCAATTTAAAGTATACCAGCCACATTGATCTTAGATATAAGTAATACTGCAGATTATAGGAGTATATGAGCTAAATGAGTGTGAACATTTTGAATGCAGGGGGTGCTTCCAACTAATTGATTATCAAAAGACACTTAAGAAAAACAAACCTTCTTACAGAAGAAATCATGTGTATGTTACAAAGATAGTTAATTTCATGGAAAAGCAAAATTTAATTCCCTGTACTGTTTAAATCTCTTGTCTAAAAATAACACTTCAAAAAAATCTGCAGCAGTATCCTTTTGAGTTGTTCAGCATCAACGCCCTTACTAGGAGGACAGATTTTGAATTCCTTGATAAAGTTATTTCTAGTATAGAAACCTGAAAAACCAGTGAGGACAACAGACTTGAATTATCACAACTCTCTTGATGCTTATTACTTTCTGGAATCTCTCCTTCTAATCTCAAAATGCTTTTCAACCCTCCCATTGCCACAAAAACTGTGGGAAAAAAATCACATTGGCCCCAAGTTCTCTCCCTTGCCTAAATTCAAGAGATTTAAGCACGGTAATCTTGTTTCCAAGGGAGAGAAGAAAATTAAAACCAAAGCCAGATTTATAGATTTGTTATATATCTTCATTTCTATGATCTCACTAAGTCTGGAAACTGCTAAAAAGCAGTTTTCCATTGTATTTATAAGGTTAGTATATGATGCACACCATGCCTGTATCTTGTTTCTTTCCCTTAAATATCTATTCTGTCTCGCTCTCTCTGTCCTTCAAAACTTAAAAAAAAAAAAAGTAAAAATTGACATCAACCACTTATAAGTACCATCTTGTTTTACTTCAGTGTTTTGCTTAAGCCACCTGAAGATTTGCTGTCAAAGTTGGGCCAAACTTAAGTTCAAATAATCGAATGGCCTAGTTGTTTTCAGAGAAGAAAGTATCATCTGATCTCTACAGATACCCATTCCTCCTCCTCTTTTTCATTTTTCTTTTATTCTTTTTTTTCCCCCTATGGTGAGTCTCACTTTGTTGCCCTAAGCTATAGCACCATGGTGTCAGCCTAGCTAACAGCAACCTCAAACTCTTGGGTTAAAGTGATCCATCCTCCCACCTCAACCTCCCATGACACCCAGCCCATTTTTCTATTTTTGGTAGGGACCCGGTCTTACTGTTATACTTGCTCAGGCTGGTCTCACACTCCTGAGCTCAAGTGATCCTCCTGCCTCAGCCTCCCAGAGTGCTAGGATTACAGTTGTGAGCCACTGGGCCCCCAAAGTTCTTCCATTTTCAGGAGGGCCAGATGTTAACCAAATGCCTTCTGCATGTGTTTTGGTAGGTTCATCCTTAGAACCTACTGTGACAGTTCTATAGTCACAAATGGGTGGCTACATTTGAGAATAATTGGATATTCACAATCAGGGATCCTGGCATTTGGAGGACAGTTCCAAGTGTCCCACTTGAAATTGGACAACTGAGAGCCCACAAGGGAACTCTTAGTTACTCTTCCTCCAGAGTTAGGGAGAGTAACTAAGAGTAACTATCCCCTGTCACCTTCAAGACTAAGATAAACATAAACAGAATGAACCATTAAGCAGGTGTCAGCAAGAGATTATGCTGAAAAGTTATTTGCAACTAATTAATGGTTGCATCTTTTTCCAAATGTCCCCTCTCATGGTTTAGAATGACTTTTTCAGCATTCCTACAGTGGCATAATAGGCTTATTCTCACTAGGACATCAGGGAGGAAGAGACAGAGAAGAACCCACACAATGACAGAATATCTGCAGAGGTCATGCAACTATTTCAACTCTACTCCAGAGCAGAAGCTGATGAGAGGGCAACACAAGCATCACATCTATAGTGATCTGAAGTTTTGTTGAAATATCTTAAACAGTAGGCCTGAATGAAATAAAATATATTTATATAGTTATCAAACATTAGATACTGTTTACAGAGTATAAAATGTTTAATGTTTATTATTTTGTGGCAATTTTATATTTCAATGAATAGATTTAACCCAGTTGTATAGATGGAGAAACTTTAACTCGGTATGATATGTTGATTTGTTCAAGTTCACCCAGCTCCTTCTTTTAAAATTTCAGAATATTACAGGGGTACGCATGTTTGGCTTACATAGGTTTTTTTATACATTTTAGGTCAAACTTATAAGTGTCTTCTAAAATGGGTGCACTATATCTGTTAGATGTAAATCAACCCAACTCCACTTTCCCCGTCTCACCTACCTGATTCCCATTGAATTTTGCTTCCCTGTGTGCACATAGGTGCTTAATGATGAGTTCCAGTTTTTTGCTGAGTACATGTGGTGTTTGTTTTTCCATTCTTGTGATACTTTACTTAGAAAAATGGTCTCCAGGTCCATCTAGGTTGTTATAAAGGATACTAGATCTCCATCATTTATGGCTAAGCAGTACTGCACCGTATAACAAATTGATTAGCATTTCCCTAATGATTAAAGATGTTGAATTGTGTTTTGGGGGGGGCGTTGCAGTTTTTGGCTGGGACTGGGTTTGAACCTGCCACCTCCGGTATATGGGGCCGGCACCCTACTCCTTGAGCCACAGACACCACCCAGATGTTGAGCATTTTTTCAGGTGTTGTTGCCCATCAGACTATCTTCTCTTGAAAAGTTTCTGTTTGTGCCTTTTGCTCGTTTTTTAATGCAATTGTTTGATATTTTTCCTGTTGATTTGCTTGCGTTTTTTTTTTTGTTTTTTTTTTTTTTTTTTTTGTAGATTCTGGTTATTAACCCTTCATCAGATGTACAGCATACAAACATTTTCTTCCATTCTATAGGTTCTCTATTTATTTTATTAGCTATGTCCTTGGCTGTGCAGAAACCTTTTAATTTAATCAGGTCCCACTTGTTTATTTGTTTGTTTTAAGATCTTCTTTATAAATTCTTTCCTGAGGCTAATATCTATATGATTTTTTCCAACATTTGCTTCCAGAATTCTTATAGTTTCATGCCTTAGGTTTAAGTGTTTTATCCATCATGAATTAATTTGTATAAGTGGTGAAAGTTGTGAATCCTATTTCAATCTTTTACATGTGGCTACCCGATTTTCCCAGCACCATTTATTGAATAGGGATTCTTTTCCACGGTGTATTTTTTTTCTTCTTTGTCAAAAATCAGATGGGAATATGAGAATAGTTTTATTGCTGGATTTTCAGTTCTGATCCATAGGTCTATGCCTATGTTTTTTTGCCAGTACCATGCTGTTTTGTTTATTGTAAGCTTGTAGTATAGCTTAAAGTCTGATGAGGTGATTTCTCCCAATTTATTCTTATTTTGTAAGGTTGCATTGGCTATTTAGGGTCTTTTCTGTGAACCCAGTTCCAATATCAGTGTCCCAGTTGTGTTTGGTTGTTCTAAAGCCTTTCTAGCTTCCTCCTGTGCTCTTCTTTCCCAAAGGGTTAAGAATTGCCTCGTGTGCCCTCCCTCAAAGGACCTTCTATTGATAGGAGGACGTTACGAAAAAGACAATCATAATTCCAAAAAGAGAAACTATATTGTAATATAAGACAAGTGAGCAGGGTAGTGGCATTTTCTTCTTTCTTTTTTCTTTTTTTTTTTTTTTTTTGAGACAAAGTCTCACTTTGTCACCCTCCATAGAGTGCCATGGTATCATAGCTCACAGAAACCTCAGACTCTTGGGCTCAAGTGATTCTCTTATCTCAGTAGCTGGGACTATAGGCACCTGCCACAATGCCCAGCTATTTTTGGTTGCATCTGTCATTGTTGTTTAGCAGGCTCCAGACTGGGCTTGAACCCACCAGCCTCAGTGTATGTGACCAGTGCCCTGCTCACTGAGCTACAGGCACCAAGCTGGGATAGTGGCATTTTTGAGCAGGAGAAACTTTCTGGTTTGCCTCAAATAGCATAAGAAAGATTATTTGACCTGGAGTATGTTGTCAGAAAAAAAATTCATAATCAGAGATGTCAATGATCAATCGGGATCCTGTGCACCAGATGCTTTATTCCCTAGGTACTTCACATATAACATCTCCTATCTCTGGAAAACTGAAATATTAAACTCAATTATTCATGCCTCTTGCTACAGATCCATGAAGGGCCGAGTGCTTCCCTGCCCCTTGAATTCAGGCTTGGCCATGTGACTTGCATGGCCAATTGGTGATGCAACCAAAGGCTTGTAATGGACAGCTAAGATATCCCTCTGTGTTTTTGCAATCATAAGAAGAGCATGCTTTGGATGGCTCAGTGATTCCAGAATAATGAGTGGCACAGGGAGCAAAACAACCCCAGACTGACTGCATCCCAGAAACCTGATGCAGTGTGTGGAAATGTTTGTTATGCAGCCCTGTTGGACAACTGACTGATACACTACATTACTTAACCCTTATAGCAATCTTTTCAAGTGGGTGGTAGTAACTCCATCTTTAAAGCAAGGGAAACAAGACTTGGCAAGGTTAAATAATTTGTTTATTGTGCCATAGCTAATGATGGAGAATACCCAGGACGTTAGCCCCAAACCTAATCTAACTCCAAAACCCATCTTTATAATCACCACACCACCCTGCCTCCTGATAATAAGGGTATATTTGGACATGAGAAAGTATTACATGTGTAAAATGCTAAAAAAAAAATTGCTTTCTTCTTAACTTTTCATCCAGTAATGATACAACTAAGACTCAGGTATGTATAGTGATTTTTTTTCCCCAAGGTCCAAAGCAAGTTAAAATCAGACATTGTTTCTACGGGTAAGGAGTGCTTTTGATCCAGGCATTTAGAATGCCCAGATTTAACTCATACACTCTCACATGCTTGCAGATCTGACAAAGATGTCATTTTAAATACCTACCTGACTGTGATTCCCTATCATTACTGCTGTATGACTTTATTTTCTACTTGCACTCAGAGCACTTTGTAGCATCTCTCATTATGCATGTAATCCACACAAGCTTCTCAAGTGAATTAGGCAGAATATTTAAACAGGAAATGTCAATGAAAGCATACAGGAGAAGCAAATGGGTAAACCTTCAAATGTGTGCCACTCACTCTCTCGACGATGGCCTCACTGCTCCCTGAGCTAATCATATTTGAGGTCAAATAGCAAACCTCCCAATCGCAAGTGTCTCTCCAGAGCTCTGCTGGCTTCCTATAGAGAAGCTTGCTCTGAACTCCTGACAGGTGAACTCATCAAATGAGAATGGCTGTGCTTTGATAACTGGAAAATTCTGTGTACAGTGAAATGAGATTTTTCAGGAACACCTTATTTTCCCCAGCTTTTCTCTCTCAGCAGTGGTAACCTAACTGAAAATAATCCTCCTAAATCAAAAGAAAAAAAGCAGGTGGCTCTCTGTGACTCCCACTCATGCTTAGAACTTGAAAGATTTAATTTTATCTCTCATTTAGCATCTTCTAGAAATTGGGACAGCTGTAAGGCTTCTTTGGTGGAACCATCAAATCCTATAGTTTTTATTTTTTGGCCATGTAATTTTAAATAGGAGCATTATACTGACAACTCTATACTAGTGATAAATGTATCATTTCCTTCATTTCCAAGCAGCTCATCGCTGTTTAGTTGATTGGATGCTACTGCTGGTAACATGTAAGGTGGGTTTAATAAAAAGATTGTGTCCAGGATGGTGCTGGTCTACGTGAACAATTTCTATAATTGTTCAACCTATCACCTTTTGACAATCTATGTATTAGTTTTATATTGCTGCATGACAAAGTTAAAGACTTAGAAGAACACACATTTATGATCATAGTTTGTGTAAGTTTGGAATCTAGTTATGGCTTAATCTAATCTTCTGTCTATGGCCTCACAGGGCTGCACTGAGGGGGGTCAGTGGGGCTTGACTCCCATCTGGAGACTCCACTGGATAAGAATCTACCTCCATGCTTCATTGAGTGGTTGGCAGAATTCTTTTCTCTGCAGCGGTAGAAGGCATGACAGCTTTTTCTTCAAAGCCAGCAGAAGAATGAGAGCTACTCTCTTGGATTTTATTTATGTACTATAACATAAGCATGGAGGGGACCTGAACCCCTCCTTATGTTGTACTCTCTTTGTTCTATTCATGCCAAGTTGACAGTGTTCCTGTTGAAACAATTTCTTTAAAACTTTGTACACTTTAGGCAGATTTCACTGAAGTTCATTCCAGTAAATAAAGCTGTGTCCACAATTTTTTTTTTGAGACAAGAGTTTTACCCTTGGTTGAGTGCTCTGGCATCACAGCTCACAGCAACCTCAGTCCCTTGGGCTCAAGTGATCCCCTTGCCTCAGCCTCCCAAGTAGCTGAGACCATAGGTGTCCGCCTGACTAGGGTATGCTCTAGTCTCGTTTTTTTATTTTTAGTAGAGATGGATCTCACTTTTGCTCAGGCTGGTCTCAAACTCCAGAGTTTGGCTATCCACCTGCCTCAGCCTCCCAGAATGGAGGGTTACAGGCATGACCATCCAAGCCCAGCCTGTCCACACCACAAATATTTTAAAGGCAATCCTTCCTGTGCATTGGCCTCTTTCATTTTTTTTTTTATAATTTTATTGAATCATAATTCTGTACATTGGTGCAATCATAGGGTACGATTCATAAACATTCAGAAATGTTTTGATCGTACTGTTACAGATAGCCTTCATGGCATTTTCTTGACCACTATATAAAGACATTGATACTCTACATTTAATAAGTTTCCCCAGTACCCTGCTAAGATGCACCGTAGGTGTAATCCCACCAATTGCCCTCCCTCCACTCATCCTCCCCCATCCCCTCCCCTCCCTTTCCCCTAAGATGAGAGACTTTTAAAAGCGATATGGGAAATAGTGAAGAGAGAAAGGTTAAAAGTTCCGAGAGAGGCTCTCATTGAGGGCTAATGTCCAGGGCATGGCCTTGGGTGAGACCAGAGGGGAATGCCTTTTCCATGGGCTGGAGGAGGAAGATGCAGACGAACAGGTCAGTGGGGATAAGACAGTTTTGTAGCAAGTTTGACAGAGTAATTTTATATCTGTTAAATGTGATAATGAAAAAAACTGGACTTGTATTTTGAAGTCTTTGCTTTTTATTTTATTTTTCTCATCATTAGTATTTATTATATTTTATAAAAGTATTGGGCTATCTGGACAGGAAATACAAACTGGACCTCATCATAGTTGGTTGGAAAATAACCATCTATAGGACTCGGTGATTATTAAGTAAATATGGGTAGAGGTGGGAGAGGAAGGATCTAAGATGACTCTGGGGCTGCTGACAGTGGGGTACGGTAGTGACAGAAAGTTGCAGAAGCAACTTAATGCTCCTTTCCTGTTCATTTCCCCCCTTTCATTCCCAGACGACGAGCTCCTTGAGAGCAGAAGGAATTCTGTACATCTCTGATTCCTCAGTCAGTATCCAGTTGTTGCAGCCCATATACAGCTGTCTTCTCTCTTCCTCCAAGAGATCCACGTTTTTAGTCTCCACAGATGAGTGATACATGTGATATTTGTGTCTTTTTTTTTTTTTTCTTTTGCAGTTTTGGCTGGGGCCAGGCTCGAACCCACCACCCCCGGTATATGGGGCCAGCGCCCTACTCCTTTGAGCCACAGGTGCCGCCCAATACTTGTGTCTTGATGTACTCCAAGCTCATCCAAATTTCTGCCAATGACAGGATTTCTTTCATATGTGGCTGAATAACATCCCATTGTGCGTATACATGTTGTTTTTATCCTTTCATTCACTGATGAACACTTTGGTTGATTTGAGATCTTGATTATCGTGAACAATGCTGTCATAAACACGAGTGCAGGTGTCTCTTCAATACACTGATTTTCTTTGGAAATATACCCAGCAGTGTGATTGCTGGATCATATACTAGTTTTAGTTTTTTTTTTGAGGACCCTCTATACTGTTTTCCATAGTGGCAATCCTAATTTAAAATTTCTTAAATTTTAATAATCGGCTCCTGTGAGCTGATATGAGTCGGTCCCAGGACACCACTGTACGTTTCCTGCAGTTCACTCGAGCTCAACTCTTGGGTCCAGTCTGATTCGTGAGCAGGTGACTGTAAGAACTTCTCCAGGTGGCGCTGGCTCTCACTGTCTGCTGTAGTGTTTGTGTTCTAGTTGCTCAGTATTCACTTTGCTGCCTTGTTTTGTAAAACATTTCCTGCTGATAGCACCATCCTTCGGAGACTGCCTTTTATCCTGATAGTAGTTTCCTTCTGACTTCTTTTTGACTCAGGGTGGACGGAGTTGTGTGAGTTCTGCGCTGCACAGGGACACATCTGAACATGCACCTCTTGCTTGGCCTGCCACCTGCCACGTTGCTCTCTGTTGCTCACTGGCCTCACTATTGCCTGAACATGTGCCCTGGTGCTTGGTCTTCCTCTGCAGGATGGCTCTTCTGTCCTGCTGACACTGTAAGTATTGAATCTCCCTTTAGATTCAAGATTCTGTATTCCTTTTGCTCAGTAACTGACACTTAGTCCACGATCCAACTGCAGGGCTGTGTGGCTTCCTGGCTTTGGCCTAGCTAACCACAGCTCAAATTTGCATGCGGAATTTTAAATACCAACATGAAAAAATGAGCTGATTTAAACAGATGTTACAATTTTAGTGTTATCAATATCTGCCAATAGTTGCAAAGACCATGATCATCTTACTTCTGAACAATTCTTAGAAATTCAAGACTGCTGAGAGTTTCAAAGAGTGCCTAGGTTAATATAAAGGAGCAAATGAATTAAACAAAAACTACATTCT
Source organism: Arctocebus calabarensis (assembly GCA_963573935.1). Classification (NCBI taxonomy): domain Eukaryota; kingdom Metazoa; phylum Chordata; class Mammalia; order Primates; family Lorisidae; genus Arctocebus; species Arctocebus calabarensis. Next base: position 1,475 of record CAUYON010074566.1, on the reverse strand, counting down.
CTCCTACCTGTCAGTTTGAAGAGGGTTCAGAGGAGATTAAGTGAACACATGGGTTTCTTATGGACCGACTTCCTCCTTGCTATAGCCTCATAGGGAGAATATGTGGGCCAAATCTACGTTCTTGTGCAAGTTTATTTGTTTTTTACCCTAATAAAACCAAGGGTCTTCATTCAGAAAGGAGGCTGGCATTTCTCTTAATGATCAATAGGTATCAATATTGGTAACCTAATCTATAATAGATTGATGTTAATAGATTTCAGCCTTGACTATCCTTGAATGATCTAAGAATCAACTTCAGAAAAACTGTAAGGGAAAAAGCATTTTAAAAATTCAGTTGGTTCCCTCAAGGGGAATAAAAACCTAGTTGTTAGTGTAGCACTCATGCTCTTTGCTGGTGGTAAATAATCACCCCTCTGCCTGAGGCTTCATTGGTGTTCTGCCCCTGCTAAGAGGTAGACGGAGCAATTTCTGGTCCAGGAAGAAATTCCTCGACTTATCACTGAACAGAATGAATCCTTATAAACTCAGAGATTATCTGAATTTTCCATACTCCAGGGAGCAGTTGTGTTCAATGACACAATAAAAATATTCCCTGGAGCAAAAAATTAGTTTTCCTAAGACCATGCTGAGTCTCAGATACTTTCCACAGAAAGAGAATTACTGATGAGCATGGTGGCTCATGCCTATAATCACAGCACTCTAGGAGGCCAAGGAGGGAGGATCCCTTGAGCTCAGGAGTTCAAGACCAGCCTGAGCAAAGTGAGACCCTGTCTATACTACAAATAGAAAAATGAGCCTGGTGTGGTGGCAGGTGCCTATAGTCCCAGCTCCTTGGGAGGTTGAAGCAGGAAGATTGCTTGAGCCCAGGAGTTCAAAGTTGCTGTGAGCTAGGCTGAAGCCACAGCACTAAAAAAACCAAAAACCAAAAAACAAACACACACACACACACAAAAGAAAGAAAGAAAAAAGAAAAGAAAAAGAATTACTTTAATCTTTTTCTGGTAGAGTTAAAAGCAGATATTCCTAGGAGGATCATCTGTGGCCAGGAATTCGAGACCCAGCCTGAGCAACACAGTAAGACCCCATCGCCACAAAAAATCAAAACATGTTAGCCTGGCTTGTGGCACATGCCCCAGCTACTCAGGAGGCTGAGGCAGGAGGATCTCTCGAGGCCAGGAGTTTGAGGTTACTGTGAGCTATGGTGAGGCTACGGCACTCTAGCCTGGCAATGAAGCAAGATAGTTTTTCAACAAAACAAAACAAAAATAAAAATAAATAAAACATTCCAAGAAATAAATAACTGATTAAAGTTAGAGAGTAAACAAACGACTAACGTTTCCAAAGGGAAACAATGCAGGAGAGGCTGACCTGGTTGGCAGGTGCCGCATAGCGGCACAGAGCTGTGTCCAGAGAGCGGCTCCAGCTCAGCGTGAGTCTGGGGTGGCTGTCGTCATCTTGAAATTCCTTTTTTTTTT
>CAUYON010074565.1:0-26967 GCA_963573935.1 Arctocebus calabarensis | reverse complement strand
AATCCTCCCGATCTCTGTGTCTCACCAGTTGCCCATCCACTCCAATAGTTCACACGGGGAAAGATCCAGAGCTCCCACCCTCTCACCTGCTGACCTGGGAGAGATGGGCTATAGGACCGTCTCCGCCGCCATCTTCCTCCACCTCTCCCTGGTGACTTGAATTTTGAGGACATATTTCAGAAGTGAGGCCAGCATCATGGTTGTGGATTTTTTTTTTTTTAAAGAGATAGAGTCTCACTTTGTCGCTCTCAATAGAGTGCTGTGGCATCACACAGCTCACAGCAACCTCCAACTCCTGGGCTTAGGCGATTGTTTTGCCTCAGCCTCCCGAGTAGCTGGGACTACAGGCACCTGCCTCAATGCCTGGCTTTTTTTTTTGCTGCAGTTTGGCTAGGGCTGGGTTTGAACCTGCTACTCTAGGTATATGGGGCTGTAGGTACCGCCCTGGTTGTGGATTTTTTTTTTAAAGAGTTCAGGATTAGTTCAGGATCTTGGCAAATTTCTTCTGTCAAGAAATGGATAATAAAATACTTTTAGCTTTGTGAACCATACTGCTTTAATCTAAGATTCAACTTTGCCATTGTACTGTGAAAGTAGCCCCAGATAACACAGAACTTAATTAAATGTGTCTGTATTCCAATAACATTTTATTCATAAGAATAGGCAGTAGTCCACATTGGGTCCAAGATTATGGTTTGCTGACTCCTGGTTTACCTGCCTAGGTGTCCATGTGAAGGTAGATAACGTACGGACACCAATAGCATTTCCTCCTGTGAGTGTAATGGAATGAGAGAAGTGCCAGGAGATTAAGGGCATTTACATAAGATTTAGATAAATGTATCATAGGCTCCAAGTTGGGCAAGGAGGGAAGTGTGCACATGGGAACCATCCTGGATGGGGAATCCAGGTTCCAATGAGATCAGAGAATGCCAGGAATGGCAATACCAAAATTAGCGAGCTGGAAAGATGGAAGGTTAGATAGATAGGGGTGCATGAGAGGAGACGGCTCAGAGGTGGGGTAGTTAATGGTGGTATTAACCAATATTACCCACTTCTGTAGGGGAGGTGGTTGAAATGGCACAAAAGGAAAGATTACCCAAAATTGAGAGGAGAGATTATTGATTGAATCAACTATATATGTTTCAAGAATGATGATGTAAGTGGTGTTGAAAAGGAAAACACTGATCCAGACCCTAAAACCTTCAGTGAATAAGCAGGAATGTCCATGAGGTCAGCCAATGATCACAATGATGAATAGCACTGAGGGTAAAGGCTGACAACTTGGACTTCACAAGACCTGGGGTTTATGAGGGAGAAAAGGAGATGGTTTAAGGGGTAGAGTGAAGGCTACTGACCCCACCTCCAGGCACAGTGTACAAGGCCATGAGAAGAAAGGTGACCGCTGCTGAGAAAACTCTGGGGTATTTGGTGTACATAGTGGACAAACAAGAAGTTCCTTTAAATCAAAGAAATAAAAGGAAATTTCGGGCAAAGGCAAAAGCCTGAGGAGAATTCAGTGATGATGGAGGATGAGTTCCAGTGGCCTCAGGGCCCCCAGAGAGGCTGCAGCCATTGACAGCACGTGGTGGCTGAGCACCTTGGGTGGTGGTCTCTTTTCTGGAAATACAGGGAAGTAGAGTGGCCGGTGGGTGGAGTGGCAGTCAGAACAGGGCAATGAAAGCCTCTAGTCAACTGTCCCTTCTATGGCATGTGAAGATAGATTTTTTAGTTCTTTTACTTAAATGTATTTTGAGTAAACTTGGTTGATGACTGATTAATTTTTTTTTTCATAGAGCCAGAATCTCATGTTATTCCCTCAGTAGAGTGCCGTGGCATCACACAGCTCACAGCAATCTCCACCTCCTGGGCTTAGGTGATTCTCTTGCCTCAGCCTCCCAAGTAGCTGGGACTACAGGCACCTGCCATAATGCCTGGCTATTTCTTTTGTTGTGGTTGCAGTTTGGCCAGGGCTGGGTTTGAACCCGCCACCCTCAGTATATGGGGCTGGCACTGTACTCACTGAGCCACAGGCACTGCCCAACTGATTGATTTTTAATTGATAAATAATATCAATAAATTTGTATATATATATGGGGTACAATGTAATGTTTTGATCTGTATATACCTTGTAGAAAGATTTGATCAAGCCAATAAACCTATTCATCCACTAACCTGGACTTCAAAGAGTTGGCATGGTAAGAATGTTAATAATCTTTTCTTTTAGCAATTTTGAATCATAAATAACTTATTAACCACAGTCAGTCACCATCCAGTGCAAAAGCCTTCTCAAATTTATTCCTCCAGGCCAACTGACACTTTGTGCCCTTTGATTAACATCTCCCCTTTGCCCATCCTTTCCCACACTCTAGCCCCTGAAAACCATTATTTTACTTTTTGCTTCTATAAGGTTTACTTTTTAGAACCCCCATCTAAGAGAGATCATGCAGAATTATTCTTCTGTGCTTGGACTATTTCACTTAGCATAATGTCCAATTCCCTTTAATATTTCAAACATAGTGACCAAATTACAGCTGTTCATAGATTTACATTGGGATGACTGGAACCCTGTTTAAGAATTGGTATTTAATTAAAATTTGTTCATATCTTACTTAAATTCAGGATAACCATCTTCTCATAGTATTTCTGGAAGGGGTTGAAGGTTTTCTAAACAGCAGCAGATTCTTCAGTTTTGCAGTGAGATGGGTGGTGACAGTAATGGCTGGCTAAACGGAGAAATTCTGTGTCTGTGTAGTAGAATGCATTAGTCTTTGCACTTAGGTGAGGCACGTGTGTTAGGAACAGGCCCCCTAAGGCTGTTTTTTCCTTCTCCTGGCAGAACAAGTCTCTGGTAAATCCAGTAGAGTAATATGCCACAAGGGGAGAGATACCAAATGACAGGTTATAGCCAAGGGCATCTTGGTAAGTGAGAGACAGGTTTTGTGTCCTTATGAATGGAGGTATTTAACTTGGCATTTCCTTTGCTAACAAAAAGGAAAAGAAAGGAGACTAATACCATAAAATAAAGTGATTTGGAACAATGGGAAATGGAAATTAGGTCATATTAATAAAATTTTAATTGTATAATTATATTCTTAAGTTAGGTGATTGACTTGCTTTTAATTTGGGTGGGAAAGGTTTTAGGAGCAATAATTATGAAATTTTATGCGCTGTTTTGTGGGCTGTGAGTGAAGGCACGATGGAACTTAAAACTGTGGATGCAAAGCTGCAGCCTGTACTGGAAACACCTGCTACTACACTCTGATGGAATTTATTGAAAAGTATTATATCATTCTCATTATGTAATTTTCCCTCTGTGCACATAGGCCTGTGTGTGTGCTATATTTGGAAAAGAGTTCAGAGTTGTACCAAAGATGACTGGGAAGCAATATAAGTAATTTGGGGAAGTACCTAAAGGCAAGGGAATGTGGGAATACTTTTGGAACTGCAGAAGTAAGCAAGCTGTCTTCATTCTCCTGAAGCATGGTTTGTTTGTCTGCAGACCAGCAAGGAGATCTTGTGCCTAGTTGGAGTCAGGTGGGAATAGTAAGATGGGAGGACAGAGACAGGGTGTGTGGGAGCAGCATGTGCTGAGCCTCGTAAGGCATTGTAAAAATGTCCAGAGGTTCTCTAATTTAGATGAAGTGGCTAAGGCTGAGTTTTCTTTTAATAGGATCATTCTGGATAAAATATGGAGATTAGGTCACAGGCCAGCAGGACTAGTGGCAGGGAGATCTGTTAAGAGGCTGTTGAAATGTTCCAGGTGAGAAATGAAAGTTGTTTTGGATCAGGGTGGTAACAATAAAGGTGGGAGAAGGGGTCAGATTCTGGGTATATTTTCCAGAACTATAGGGTTTGCTGATCAAATGTGGAACGTGAGAAAGAAGAATTAAACATGAATTCAAGTTTTGGGGCCTGAACTAAAAGAACGGAGTTGACATTAATTGTGTTGGTAAAGACTCTGAGAAGTTTTGGGCAGTAGGGAAAATCAGGATGTTAGCTTTGTGCTTGCTAAGTTTGAGCTGCCTCTTGGGCATCTGAGTAGAGGGACCTTGTGACAATTGAATATATGAGTCTGGAAGTGAAAGAAGAGGCCTCAACTGGAGCTGTAGAATGAGTGCAATCAGCGTAACTATAGTATCTAAATCCATAACAGTGGGTGAGAACACTAAAACAGTGTGTGTGGATACAAAGAGAAGGTCGAGTGAAGACCAAGAATTGGCCATTGGTCTTAGTAACTTGGAGGTCACTGCTGACTTTGTTTGACAAGAGTGGTGGTGAGATGTGGGGGGAGGTAACTAACTTGATGAAGAGTGTCCAAAAGAGAATCAAAGGAGAGAAATTTGATCTATCAAGCAAATACGATTCTTTTTATTAATTTTATTATAAAGGGTAAGCAGAGAAATAGAGTAGTAGTTGTAGGGAGAAGAGGAGTCAAGAGAGCAATTTCATTTTATTTTGTTGTTTTTTAATTTATTTTTTAATATGGGAAAAATAACATCATGTTTGTGAATGATACACTAGAGGGAGAAAGTGATAATACAGAAGAGAAGGAGAATTGCCAAGTTTCATTAGTGAGCAGGTGCAAAGGGCAGAGATCCACTGCAAAGGGGTTGCTGCCATCTAGGAGTCAGAGCAGTGAGTCTATGGCACCAAAAGGGACAATGAAGTACAGTATTGAGGCCTGGATTCCAGGAAGGACAGAAGATGTTGGTGTTGATTCCAGGCAGAACAGAGGGATGTTGGATTTGATTCAAGAAGCCTTTTGATTGCTTCTGCTGGATTTAGGAAGTTCAGGAATAGGGTACAGAAAGTGTGACGTTATCTAAATCTGCAGACACTAGGGTCAGACTAGATCTGATCTGAGATGGTTCTTTAGCTTCAAAAGTCATGGGAGGAGTTGGACTAGAGTGCTGCAGCAACACCACTTGGCTTACAGCCACCAGTATCTAATCACTGACATGTGTCTTTGTGTTCTAGGTACCCATCTCTGCATTCTGAAAGAGTAGTAGAAAAGATCCTGGGATGGAGAAGAAAGTTGTTAATCTGAAAAGTGCTTCTGTAAATACATAGCTTGTAAAAGTTTTATAAAATTTGTTTAGCGGTTGCCTTAGAGTTTACATTAATAATAGGCATTTGCAACTAACCTAGGCCCATTTTAGAAATAACAGTATACTACTTCACACAGAGTATGGTTGCCTTACATCAGAGATTTCCAAATTCCTCCCTCCTGATCTTTTTACCTATGCTGCCACTAATTTCCCTATTTATAAGTTATAATCACCAACTACATGACTGCTATTAGTAGTGTGAACAAACTGGTATCTGCTAGATCAGTTAAGAAAAATGAATTGGATATTTATTTATTTATTTTTAAACAAGTGAACAGTTTATTAAGAATTAAACAAAGGTATGATGTGATACAGTACAAGCAAGACACTCAAGATAGGTATAATAGTACTACTCACACAAAAACTTGAATTTCACCTCAAAAAAATCACAAGACAAAAGAGGAAACAATTTCACTGTTATAAGATATTTCATGCAAAGTATTAACTCTGCCCCCCCCCCCAAGCCCAACCTCCCAACAAACAAAAAACTATCTGGGAACACTGCTATTCTAACATATTACACCTGTTACATGTGGCAGCTCCTTGATGCCACAGAGGGAGAGCAGCCCCCCAAGGGGCAACCTCATCCCTCATCCTGACCTGTCTGAGGATACTTCAGTGAAATCCCAGCCAAGGATTGGTCTGGGGACCCTATGCTTAACTGGTAGTGCCCGCAAGCTTGGCCACTTCTTATTACCCCTCCCTCACCATACAGGACCACGGGTGAGGAAGCAGAAGGAAGGGCTGGAAACCTGGGGAGGGCTGGCCAAAGGAGCATTTCATGTTCCTGGCAGGGCCCACCTCCTTTCTGCCCAGCATAGCTTAGCTGACCATGATTGGTCTTGCATAGACTATGGCACGAAATCTGCCCCTCTGCAATCTGTCTTCATAGGCTATACTTTCACAATACTCTCTACCTTTTGGCTCCTTGACCTCAGAATTCTCCTGCATGAACTGTCAAGCTCACCAATGTATGCTGTTAGAGAGTTAATAACAAATTATTTATGGCAATGCAAAAAAAATCTATTTTTTAATAAAAATATAAGGTTTTATTTTATCTTCACTCATTCCTTTTCTTATCTCTTCTTTTTCTGTGTAGATCCAAGTTTCTGACCTACATCCTTTTCCTTATTTCTGAAGAACTTTCTTCAACATTTCTTGCAGGTTTGCTGGTGACAAATTCCCCTCAATTTTTGTTAGTGTGACAAAGTCTTTGTCACTCCCACAGTTTTGAAGTATAGTTTTCACTCAGGATACAAATTCTAGTGTGGTGGAGTTTTTGGTTTTATTTTTCCTTCAATGCTGTAAATATTCCATTTCATTCTTTTTGCTCCGTGGTTTCCAAAAAAAAGTCCTACATGATTCTTATCATTGTTCCTTTATAGGTAAAATGTTTCTTTGCTCTGGCTTCTTTTGAAATGGTCTCTTTAGATTTTAGATTTAGGTTTTCTACAGTTTGAATATTATGCAACTTGTGTACCTGTTTCAGTAATTGTTGTACCTGAGTTTCCTGGATCCATCCATGATTTGGTGTCTGTCACTAATTTTGGAAAATTTGTAGTCATTACATCTTCAAATATTTCTTCTGTTTTCATGTCCTTTCTTTTCCTTGAGATATTCTCAGTATGCATCTATTATGCCTTTTATAATCGGCCTGTGGTTCTTGGATATTTTAGTTTCACTTCTCATTTTTTTTTTTTTTTTTTTTTTTGCGATGCTTCTCAGTTTGGGAAGTTTCTACTGGAATATTTTCAGGCCCACTGATCTTTCCTTCCACATGTACAGTCTACTGATGAGCCCATCAAAAACTTTCTTCATTTGTGTTTTGTATTTTAATTCTAGCCCTTCCATTGAGTCTTTCTTAGAGTTTCCATCTTTCTGGTTCCATTCGTCATCTATTCTTAAATGTTGTCCACTCTTTCTGTTAGAGCCCTTCATTTAATAATTATTGTTATTTTAAATTCCCATTCTGGGCTTGGCACCTGTGGCTCAATGGGCTGAGGCATCCGCCACGTACACCTGAGCTGTCGGGTTCGAATCCAGTCCGGCTCTGCCAAACAACAATGGCGGCTGCAACCAAAAAACGGCTGGGCATTGTGTCGAGTGCCTATAGTCCCAGCTACTTGGGAGGTTAAGGCAGGAAACTCGTTTGAGCCCAGGAATTGGAGGTTGCTGTGAACTGTGATGCCATAGCACTCTACCCAGAGTGACAGCTTGAGGCTCTGTCTCAAAAAAAAAAAATTCCCAAATCTGATAATTCCAAAATTCACTGCTGTACTTGAATCTGATGTTTGGTATGTCTTTTCAGGCTGTTTTTCTTTTCTTTTCTTCTCATTTCCTTTTCTTTTCTCTTTTTTTCTTCCCATTTAATTCTCTTGCTTTTAGCATGCCCTATAAGCTGTTATGTGGTCTTATGCTTTTCTGCCTAGCTAGGAGTTAGAATGTCTGTTTACTCTTTGATATAATCGTAGGTGACAGAGGCTAAAATTTTCCCCAGTGTCCTGGCTTTGGTCTCCTTTTGTTATGTTTGCATTTCCTTGAAGACTCCTTCTTGAATAGCATCTGAGTCTTGCAGTTCTTTTCAGTTGTAATCTCCTGTTATTATATAGGTATCTTGATGTGGTAGAAGCCTTTTGTTTTCCTATGATTAGTTCTCGGTCTTCGAGTGGGCTCGTGCCCCAAGCTGGGACCTTCCCAAGTGCTTCTCAGTTCCCTCTCTTACCTTATTAGCTGGCACAGGAAGGCCTGAGGTGGCTGAGTGGGTATTTCCTCTTGTCCTTTTTGTCTGGGCACTGATAAAACCCATGGTGGTTAAGTTCTAGTAATAATTTCTTTTGAGGACAGGACTTTATAAATGAGAAGAGAAGTTCTGGGTATATTTTTAAAACAGTTATTTTCCTCCTCTCCTTACCCAAAGGGTAGGGCTATTTTCTCTGATTTCCATCCCAATAATTTGTTAGGCCTCCTGGAGTTAAAAGTCATGAAGGCATCCCAACCCCTATAGGGTGGGCCCCAGGAAATATTCTCTCTCATATTGCAATGAACCTCCAGAAATATGTCAATTGTTTTTTAAGTGTTCCTTCCAGCTTCCTCCCATGGCTTCTACCCCCCAGTAAGCTCTGATTCCCTGTATTCACCTTTCTCTACAGATTTGGGGCAAGTAATTTTGTCTGTTCCCTCAAGTCTCCAATAGATCAAAGAAGAATTGTTCATTTTTCAGGTTATTCAGACTTTTTTCCTGGTGTGAAAATGGAAATAACGTTCTTTGCATGTCTAACTGGAAACTGGAGTCCAGATGTTTTTCAATGGGAAATTATTCAGGTCATGACAACTAAGCCTGAAAGGAAACAAAAGAGGAAAATGAATACCAAAGGAACTGCTTGGTAAAAGGATAGAAGAAAGATGGTCAATGGGATAAGCAAAGGGAAATAAGAAGGAGAAGTGTTCATCTTTTGACAATGCTTTATATTTCTACTTTAAGCCCATGGAGGAAAAAACAAACAAAAACACCAACTCTTTTCTTCTCATTCATCTTTTCCTCTCACCTCTTCCTTCTCTTTACTCTTATCATTCTTTATGTCCCTTCTCCTTCTTCCTTCTCCTTTTCTTCTTCAGTGTTAAGAGTGTGAGAGATTTCCTATAGGATTCGGGCAGGTCAGCTGTTCATATTTATGCTGGGGAGAGGGTGGCTTATTCCTTTCAGGCAGGGTGGGCTGGCCTGCCAGACAGATGCCCCATATTGGGATCACCTGCACGCTTAGACCTGGAGTCTGTCCCAGCCAGACCTTTTCAGTCAGAAGGACTTTTTCTCCCCCCTCAAATATTTTCTTATCTTTAAAAAAACCACTTTAGTACAGTGTGACTGAAAAACAAAAAGACATCTAATGTGTACATTTAATGTATACAAATTGATGAGCTTGGAGGTAAATATACACCAGGGAAACCGTCACCACAATCTATGTCATAAATATAGGTCTGGTGTCCCAAAAGTCACCCAGAAAGTCACCGTACATAGGGGAAAGGGGAAATTACAGTGAAACATACCTTTATTTACAAAATATTCTTTATAAAATTTTGCAAAGAGGCAGACAACATGTAGAGAAAATTTTGTGAAATTTTGCAATGAATTTTAATAAATAAAGGTACATTTCACTACGATTTTCCATTTTACCTAGGTATGGTGATGTTAGGAGTGACTCCTGGGACACCCTGTATATCTGGCACTTCCAAAAGGAAGGCTCTGGGGTAAGCTTTACTGTCTATTTTCTTTTTATTGACAATAGGTCGGACATAGGGTGGCTTGTCTCTTAGGGGATTAGCTCTGGAGGTCACTACTCGCAGTGAGGATGATTTACTCACTTACCAAGTGCAGAAGTCCACTGCGTCTGAGTCGAAGAGACAGGTTGGAAGCTATAAAGTCCCCCCCACAACCTGTCACATTAGTAGTTTATGGCGGTGATTTCATTGTTTTTAATATTCTTTGCTTATACTCTTGTGAACCATTTCTGTCTTCATTAATTTTCACAGGGCTCTAGCAGTTGCAGAGTGAACATATATGCTGCCTTGCTTTTTGGCTTCAGTGGAAAGTTACTCAGAGGCCACTGCTGCAGCCCAGTGAGTCAGCAGATCTGGCTTTTGAACCGGCGTCCTCAGGACAACACAAAGCTAGATGATGGATGAAGTCATAATAGTGTGGACACTGACCACAGGTATGTGCCTTATCAAATTTTTGATGCTGTTAATCCTGAGACACACAAACATCCTTAAAATCTCTGTGACCATGGTGGACTATCTTATGGGAACTCAAACCTCAAGGAAGTCATGGAGTTTTTAGGCAGCGTTTGGCCTTCCAGGAGACTCAGAAATCTGGACTTCTCATTATAACTTTACTCAGTCTAACTCATTTTTTTCTCAGAGCTTCAGGAAATCTGTAAACATAATAGGAGACATCCCCAAGCTCTGAATAGGGAAACAGTGAAATCAGAGGACATTACACTGGCCGTTGGTGGGAGAGAAAAGCAGGTATGTCTTGCGAAGGAAGATAAGAAGGGAAGTTTGCATCCTGGACACAGAATGTGTTAAGGTAAGAAATCTAGGCCTGGCTTGTGGAGGAAGACAAAAAAACTCATATCATCTGAGAACATGGACATGAACCAGGCCAGCATTGCCTTCAGGGGAACGTAACTCAGAATAAAAAAGGAAGAGTTTATCAGGCTTTTGCTTCTGTATCTCAGACTTAATTACCTTTCAAAAGTAATTAATTCCCAGAAAGCTGGAAATGGAAACTCAGTTCCTTATTTAAACCTTGGACAATTCACTTAACCCCTCTGTTCTCAGGGTTATTATGACAATTAAATGATTCAATAATTATATAAAGCTCTTAGAATACTGCTTCCATGTGTCGTATTGTAAGCACTATGAGGCATGTGAGTCCCACGTTGCAGAAGCACGGATTGGTGCCCTTAGTGATGCTGTAAGTATGAGAGTGCCTGTTGCATGTTGGAAGATGTAAAGTTTGGCTGCCACTGAAGAGATTTCTAAAAGGTGATACTTGGCAAAGGTACTTATTGTCCTGTGGATGAGAGTAAAACATAGTGGTTAGAGCCCAAGTTACCAGGGGATCGTGGAGACTGTACACCACACGTGGTTATACGTGTATAGTATCTGATTAGGGTCAACTTGGAGAAGGGTTTCCAGGAGCTTTGTGCAACCTCTGGCTTTAGCAGTCCTGCAGGACATGTTCTTCAGGGACTTCAGGTGACGATAGAAAAGGTGTGCTCATTGGAGCTGTGGGGATGTATACTGTACAGGCTGGTTTAGAGAATTCAGATTCCAAGATGTGACATTCAGCTTACATTCTTCTTGCTTGCCTCACTGTCACTCCTAACACTGCTCGCCTGTTACTGCTAGTCTACACCTCCTGAGTATCCCTATGCACACTGTACACCCTTTCCTCATGCCATTCCTTCTTCCTACACATTTGGAGCATTCGTTTCTTAGATGGTCAGCAGAAGAAAGTCCTTCCCCTTTAGGGTATGTTCAAGGTCATCGTGCTTTAATCGCAGTCCAGGGAACTCTCTGCAGCAATTGGAGGCTCAAGAAAGACTCAGGGCTTTGTTGGGAAATCCTAGCTTTGCCTAGGATGGCAGGATGAGGGCAGGCACCTATCCTCTCGGGCCCAGTGCCTGAGATACAACTTTATTTCACACTGAGGAAGCTTGTCCCAAACTTGTGAGGAAAGGGATCTTGCCCCTGCAGTGGGGACTTGCCCCTACCCCAATGTGGACACCCCAGTTTTCTTTGCGTGCTCTCCTGTGTCAGCAGTGTGGAGTGGTACGTCACCTAAGAGTTTATTAACTAGATTGAACTAGGCAGGGAGACCATGAAATGGCTTTATTATTCCATCTCCTTGCTTTCAACTCCCTCTGTCTCCTCGCCCTGCTCTGCCACAGGATCATATCAAGGGCAGGTGTCAGAGCATTTCTGGTCCATTTCAGATATTAGAATAGTCACAGCTTCAGGTGTTATCATGTTCAGAGCAATTTAAATAGAAACTTCCTTCCCAGGTGCAGTGTAACCCCTCCTCTCTCCTTGTTTGGGCCTGAGTCTGCCCATGCACCTGTGTTGAGGCAGAGCCGCTGTGCCCCTTCACCCAGCTACATTGCCTTCCTCTTCCCATGTGCTCTCACTGCCTTTGCGTTTGATTGGAGGAGAGAGTGATTCATTGTTTTTAATTTGTGTCAGGCACTGTTCAACATTCTAGGTATAAACCACTGAGATGATGTCTTAGTTCATGGAACTTTAATTCAAGCATGGTAAAGATAAATATGTTAATAAAATAATGCATCTTTAAGATAATAGGGGCTGTGGGTATAAGTAAAGCAGAAAAGAGGAACAGGAATTGTTAAGAATGGGGTTTTCTGTTTTATGCAGTGGTCACTGACAGACTTTCAGGGAAATGAGGGAATGAACCATGGAGAAATGTGGCTCAAGGAACCCAGCGTGGCTGGCGGGATGAATGAGGTGGAGAGTAGGGGCACTGAGGCAGACAGGTGGTGATGACAGGGGTGGGGGAGTTGTGTAGATGTCAAGGTCAGAAGAGGAGAGACCAGTCGACAGGTTATTGTGGTAGTATAGGAACAGGAGGACGTCTGGACAGACGCTGACACGGCCCACTACACAGACTAACTTCTGGGAGTGAACAGATGCTGGGGTCTGAGGAGCAGGGAGAAGATGTGAAGGAGAGGAGGGAAGGGAAAGAACTAGGCAAGTAGGACCACAGAGGCCCCAGTGGCTCCTGCAGGTTAGTGGTCACGAGTTCCAACAAAAATTAGTTATCTTGGCTTGCCTTTAGTGGCAGTTAGAATGAAGTTTGTGATTTCTTTAAAGACTCATGTATAAGGACCCCCGATATACCTTGTGCCCTCTGTGACTTTTTCCAATGCTGATGAGGCAGGATGCTTCTGAAATCTTAGCAGTTTACCCCCTTGTTCAGGCTACTTTCACAGTGACTTGAAGTTTTTTGGGGGGATGAGGGTGGGCATTTCTCACAGTATTCATTTTCCTCCTGTTCCCTTTTTCCTATCGGTGATGGAGATACAGATGAGCCCTGTTGCCCTTGCTGCTTGCCTGACAATTGTGACTGATTCAGACTCATCTGGGTGAGAACCTGCAAATGATCTATTGTACCCCAAGCAGGGGTGCTCAGCTTGCAGTCTGCAGGCAGCATGTGCATTTTTTTGAGGCCTGGTTTGCTGACCTAAGGTGCAAAAATTATGCATAGACCTTTTTGTGCTCATCAGCTTTTGTTAGTGTGTCTTTTTAATGTGTGGTCCAAGACAACTCTTCTTCCACTAACTGTATGGCAGAAATAAAAAAAGGTTGTTCAACCCTGGAAGGCTACATATCAGGTTCTTCCAAATCCTTTCCAGGTTTGCATCCATGTTTCTGCAGCCGAGAAAATCTCTAGCTATAGACAAGATAGTAACTTGCTTTTCTCAAAAGTATAGACTTGGATCTCTCTGTCTTCTTCCTTAAAAATGAAAAAAGGCAACCTTTGCATTTGAAAATAATTTCAAGCTTACAGAAAGACTGCTACAATAAAATACTGCACCTATTAACACCTCTGTACTTTTTACTCAGAGTCCCCTACTCTTAACTTTTTACCTGAGGTTTGTATCATTTGCATGTTCCCACTCTGTAGATAGATAAAGAAATCTTCCTTTCTCATTGTCCTCTTAAATAAAGATATTCTGTTATATAAACATGACACAGTTACCAGCTTCAGAAATTTATATGGATATAATTATTTTATCTAAGCTATCATCTCATATTTTAATTTAGCTGTTGATTTAATGATGTCCTTTAAAGCATTTTCCCTGGAGTCCAGAATCCAGTCTAGATTAGGTATTTCATTGGTTATTAACAAAGAGATGTCTCTTTATTATCCTTCAATTTAGAACATTTCCACATGATTTTATGACACTGACATTTTTGAAGAGTACTTTCACATCCCTTTAAATATAAATCAGGTCTCATTCTGAATTTGTCTAATATTTTCTAGTGTTTAGATTGAGGTTAGGTATTCTATTTGTAAAATTGAGATAACAATCACTCCAAAATTCATTTTTTAAAAGTACAATTTAGTAGTTTTTAGTATATTCACAAAGTTGTACATGTACAACCACAACCACTATGTAATCATTTTACAATATTTTAATCATTTCTAAAAGAAGCTTTGTACTTAATAGCAGTTAATTCCCACTAGCCACTCCCTTCAGCATCTAGAATCCATTAAAATATTTTAATTCTACATATATTTGCCTATTCTAAGTATTTCACATAAAAATGTTATACAATGTAAGACCTTTTGTGTATGACTTCTTTAAATTCGCAGGTTTTTCCTTATATAGTGTGTATCAATGCTTTCTGCGTGAATTACATTCCACTGTAGGGAGAGATGAAAGTTGTTCACTCAAACATCAATTGATGGATACTTGAGTTGTTTTCACATTTTGGCTATTATGAATAAGGCTGTTGTGAACATTTATGTACACGTTTTTTGTATGAATATATGTTTTCATTTCACTGGGGTATATTCCTAGGAGTAGAATCTTTGGGATATAAAGTAAATTTATGTTGAACTTCTTGAGGAACTGCCAAACTATTATCTAGGGTGGTTGTACCAGTTTAATTCCTGTTTCATTCTCTGCATCCTGCTAACACTTCCTCGGATTGTATCTATTCTAGTCAGTGTAAAATGATACCTCCCTGTGGTTTTGATTTGTATGTCCCCAAGGATTACTGATGCTGAGAGTCTTTTCATGTGCTTATTGGACATTTGTATATATTCTTTGGGAGAAACGTCTGTTCAATTTTTTTGCCCATTTTTAAATTGGGTTGTCTTTTTGTAGTTGAGTTGTAAGTGATTGTCATATATTCTGGATACTAGATCTCTAATAGGTATATTTACAAATGACCTTTCTTATACTGTGGGCTGTCTTTAGACTTTCTTAATAGTGTCCTTTGATGCATGAAGTTTATTACTTTTAATGGAATTCAATCTATTTTTCTATTATCTTGGTTTTTGGGTTGCTTATGCTTTTAGAGTTATATCTAAGAAACCTCTGCCTATAGCAAGATTACTAAGAGGTACTCCTACGTTTTCTTGTGAGTTTTATAGTTTTAAACTTTGGTCTTGGATACATTTTGAGTTAATTTTTGTATATAGTAAAAAGAAGGGGTCTAATTTCATTCTTTTTCATGTAGATATCTAGTTATTTCACCTCCATATTTTGTAAATGCCATTATTTCCCAATTGGATTGTTTGGGTACAATACAATCAAGTGACCACAAATGCATGAGTTGATTATGGACTCTCATTTTTAGTCCACCGATGTTTATGTCTTTATGTTAGTATTATACAGTCTTTATTGTTGTAGATTTGTAGTAAGTTTTGATATTGGGAAAGGCAAGAATTCCAACTTTGTCCTTTATGTTCAAGATTCTTTTACTATTTATGTTTTCATATAAATTTTGGGATTAATATGTCAATTTCTGAAAAAAGATAACTGGAATTTTGGTAGAAATTATATTGATCTGTAGAAAATTTGGAGAGTATTACCACATTAATAATATTAAGTATTCTGATCCCTAGACACATGATATTTTCCATTTATGTGGATCTTTAATTTTTTTTTGAAATTATGTTTTACAGATTTTTTAGGTATCAAGTTTTTAATTTTTTTTGGTAAATTTATTCCTACGTATTTTATTCATTTGGATACTATTATAAATTGATTGTTATCTTAATTTCATTTTTCAATTGTTCATCTAGAATGTGTAGAGATGCAGTTAATTCTTTATGCTGATCTTTTGTCCTGTGACCTTGCTGAACACTTTTACTAGCTCTAGTAGTTTTTCTTTTTTGCTTAGGATTATTGCCGTGTGAAAATAGAAATAATTTTACTTCTTTTCCAAACTGGATGCTTTTCATTTCTTTTTCTTGCCCAATTGTTTTGTCCAAAACTTCTAATAAAATGTGAAATAGATATGATAATAGCAAAAATCTTTGTCTTGTTCCTGATTTTAGGAGCAAAGGTTGAAGTCTTTTACATTTATGTATAAAATGAACTGTGGGTTTTTCACTTTCTGTAGTATTCCCCCCCTTATCTGTGGTTTTATTTTGTGCAGTTTTAGTTACTTGTGGGCAACTATGGTCTGAAGATGCATATAATATTTTGAAAGAGTGAGAGAAGAGAACATAGTAGCATAACTTTTTTTATAGTATATTGTTATAATTGTTCTATTTTGTTACTATTGTTAATCTTTTACTGTGTCAGATTTGTAGATTAAATTTATAGAGTATAGATTACAGAAACAAACATAGTGTGTGTGTGTGTGTGTATATATATATCTATCTAGAGTAATATATACACACATATATAATGTATATATACACTGTATATATACACTCTATGTATATATATGTATATGTACATTATATAATGTATATATATCTATATTATATAATGTATATATATATCAGAAACAAACATAGTGTGTATATATATAAATATAATGTATATATATACGTTATATATAATTATAATTTATATATATATACAGATGTATATCTGTACATATATATAATATATATTATATTATATATATTATGTATATATCATGGTTTCTGGTTTCTGAACCTTTTCCCCTAGAGTTTTGCCAAGGACCTGTACAGTGCTATTGCTTGTGAAACTGGGGACCTTCTTGGTGTGGTGGGGTTAAGTGGCTCTGTCATATTGTCAGCTTGTCTTTGTCTTACCCTAGAGAATCAGTTACTCTGGATTGAAATCTGAGCTGTGGAGAAATACCAGCAGTTAAGTCACCACGCCCCCCACAGGCAACAATTAGAAAAGCAAAATTAAACCTTCCCACTTTAGAAAGTCCTCAGGTGATTGGCCCAGTTGAAGAGTCCCAATCAATTGTCCCAGCCAGCACCAGTCTCAAATGGAAGAGTTAAAAAGTCTCTGGCAACTAGATAGCAGGGATCTGCTGGAAGCTCTAGTATAACTCACTCCAGTGCTCTCTGAGCTCAGGAGGCCCCCCCCCCAACCAGCAAGTAGATTCATCTGGGAAGGTTGATGCCTCCTTCCCCACCTTGCCCCTCTGTCACACCCAGTCAGTGGTAACCCCGCAGGGCTGTGATCCAGTTTCCTCCATTGAGCAGATGCTCCAGAGGTTTGTGCCTGCCTGGCTACAGGGACATCTGTGGCTCCTCAGCCAGTCCACCACTCCCTGTCACTGGTTGGCAGGGGGAGGTGAGGCCTGACAACCTGGGTACTTGATAGGGGCTGAGGCGATTCACTCAGTTCTGGCTCTGTCCCTGATTGATGTTGCTGATAGAACAGAAAAGTTTGCAGAATTTGTTTCTGTCACGGCTGTTTTCCCCTGATCAGACGTTGGGCTGCAAATAGGTCTCTCTCGGACTGTGAGTTCCAGCCCTTTGTCTCAGCTTTCATCCCCTGAGGCCAGATGTGTCTGAAGCCCCGCGCTCTGCCTTGGCCGGTACCGCCTCAGGCATATCCTTCACGGGCCTTGATTATTGGTCTGCTCTGCAGGTGGCTGCCACTGGAGAAGCCACCTGACTTCCCCTGGCCACCCAGAGAAACTGGGAGTGTCTCCTCAAAACTCCCAGGGGTGCGACCCCCACTCCCATTGTTCCTGCAGCTGTGCTGCTGGTCCCTGCCTCAGGGGGCCACTTCTCCAGCTTGGCCTTCTCTAGGCTCATTTTCCTCTCACCACTCCCAAGCTGAAAAATCAGCACAGATCAGCAACAGTCCATGCCCCATCCACAACCCTTGAGAAAATGTCCAAGAATCTGGACTCTGTAGGGGACAGGCCTCCAGACCTCAGGGTGAGAGTGGAGGGGAGTGCCAGGAGCTCAAACTTGCAGGTAGAGAATATACATTTTTATACAGTTTTATACCTGGCAGGAGAGTACTGTGGCCCCCTAGTAGGGGAAGGAGGTCTGGTTTTTAGAGGGTCTCTCCCATGGGGTAGAGTGAGAGGACATCTGAACTCTGCTCGCTTGTTTGTATGGAGGTATGGAGTATGCTGCGAGCAGCTCTTATGGGGGAGGGGACTTCCGTCCACTTGGTGATGTGCTCTGTACCTTTTTGTTTGTGTCCTTGGAGTCACAGGTCACCCCAGCAGGGTCGATGTGCATTCTTCAACCTTCTCTTTTGGCTCAGATCCAAACCATCAACTTTCTTGCTAAATTTCTGTCCTTTAATTCTCCTTCTGGATGGGAGCCTCTGCAGTAATCTGGCTACAGACAGCCACCTTGGTTCCTCCCCCCAGAACTTTTTTTTGATTAGTAATAGAATTAGATAGAATTAGTATTCTATCTCTTTATCAATTCTAGGAGCATTTCAGATTTCCTGTTTCTTCTTGAACCAGTTTCAGTAGTTTGCATCTTTCTAGGAACTTAGCTATTTCATCTAGGTTATCTAATTCATTGCCACATAATTTTTTCCTAATATTACCTTAAAATTCTTTTAATTTTTATAAATTCTGTCTTTAATTTTTAATTTCTGATTTTTAGCAATTTGAATATTTTTTTCTTTTTCTTGCTTATTCTAGCTGAAAGCTTTGTCAATATTGTTAAGCTTTTCAAGAAAATTTTTTTTCCTTTGACTTTCTGTAACATCTTTTTTTTTTTTTTTTTTTGAGACAGAACCTCAAGCTGTCACCCTGGATAGAGTGCTGTGGCATCACAGCTCAAAGCAACCTCCAACTCCTGGGCTCAAGCAAGTCTTTTGCCTCTGCTTCCCAAGTAGCTGGGACTACAGGCACCCACCACAATGCCTGGCTATTTTTTGGTTGTAGCCGTCATTGTTGTTTGGCAGGCCTGGGCTGGATTCAAACCTGCCAGTTCAGGTGTACATGGCTGACCCCTTAGCCCATTGAGCCACAGGCGCTGAGCCTGTAACATCTTTTTATTTTGCTTTATTCATTCCTGATCTAATCTTCACTGTTTTTCCTTCCTTCTGCTTGCTTAAGGTTTAGTTTGGTCTTCAATTTTTTTATAGTTTAATTATGGATTTGAAATCTTTCTTCATTTTAAATCTACACATTTATAGCTATACAGTTTCTTCTGAGCACTGCTTTTGCTGAATTCCATGAATTTTATTATTATGTTTTAATTTTCATTCATCCCAAGGTATTTTCTAATTTTCCTTTTGATATAGTTCTTTGATTCATTGGTCATTTAAGAATGTTTTGTGCAATTTCTATATATTTGTGAGTTTCCTAAGTTTTCTTATGTATTTATTTCTAACTTATTCCATTATGTTTGGTAAATATATTTTGTATGGTCAATCCTTTCAAATTTATTGAGACTTATTTTATTACTCAACATAGAGTTTATCCTTGAGATTGTTCCATGTACACTTGAGAAGAATATATATTCTGCTATTGTCAAAGAGAGGTCTCTGTAGATGTAGATGTCTGTTAAGTCTAGTTGGCATATAGTAATGTGCAAGACTTCTATTCCCTTGTCAATTTTATGTATAGTTGTTTTACCTATTATGAAAAATGAGACCATTGATATCCCTATTATTGTTAATGTGTATTAATTCTTAAAATGGCATGCTACTGTACTACCATCTCAAAATAAAATGTTTAATTTTGAACAACTGCACAGACTTTTAATTCTAAAGGAGGTTTCTTACTTTCTCCTTGATTGGGTTTAGTTTGTAAGCACCTCGCCCTACTTCATTACTGTCCACTCGAGTGTCTTAGCTGAACTGTTCAATAGGAGGTAAAGCTCCCATTTAGCAACCTGTTATTGGGGTGTCATGATGAATGAGACTACGGTGGGCCACACCAGATGGTGAGGGCTGATCTCTGGGCATTGCTGAGTTGATGTAAGTGGGATTGTCCAAACACAGGAATGCTTAGGTCTCAATGTCTTCAGAGTAGAGTACCAATTACAGGCCCATATAATGTTAGAAATTGAACTGGTTGAGGTCAGTGTGATTAGTGTAGCTAAATGAGGTTGAAAATAAAAAATGAAGAAAGGACATTGGGTATGGCTGTGCCACAGATGAACCAGGTAGGTGCCAAAGTAAAGATCAGGAGATACCTGCCCAAAGCACAGGGTTCTGTCTGGGAGTACACTTGGTTCTGCCAAAATCCTTCCTGATTCCTTATTTATGGCTGGTTTTATTCATTCTCTATCTTCAAGAGGATATCTCTACCTCTTTAAAAGTGCCTAGGACTTAGATAGTCAGTGAGCTCTCTGTGTGGCTGCAGTAAGAGGACACCTGTGTTTGGCCACAAAGACCACACAGGGGTCAAGGTAGGCTGATTTAGGCAGAGTGTCTGGGGCTGCCTCCAGTAGAGACTTGGTGGAAGTGGCTTCCTGTTTGCTCTTCTTAGGTTGTAGTGTGTCTTGAATGCTAACCCAATTGCAAACTTAAATTTATGTTTGTATGTGTGTAAGTTGCCCCTGAGTAGTTCTTGAGATTCTGCTTTAGGGACAACATGGTATAATGAAAGGAAGACTTTGGAACCATGAATCCTAAGCATGCCTAGCTCTGATAGATTCTATAATTTAGGCAAGTTACTACACCTCTGTGTGTGCACAAATGCATGTGCACACAGCCATGGGAGCATATGCCCTTATACCTAGATGCATATACTGACATGTATACATAGGAGAGTGACTGGAACAATTACTATGTAAAACACTAGCATGGGGTTTGGTGATCACAAGATGAGACTTTCTCAGAATCTTCTCCCTCTGTCCCTTCCCTTCTTCCTTTGTGAGAGAGAGAAAGAGGCAAGTACCTTATTCAATTGAGAAAGCAAGCTCATCAAATATATACGGTTTATTGCCCAGAGAGACATCCTGGCATTAGGCAAGTTGGTCAGTAGCTCTAATAGTTTTTTTTCTCCCCCGAAATTGGCCATTGTTAAAAGCTAAACTAACTAGATGGAGGAGAGGCTTTGGCAGTAAGTAGAGTACATGGAAGAGTGTTCCTGCTGGTAAGGGGTCATTTTACCTTGTGTTTAGCTTGTGATTATTCCTAGCCCTTTCTGGGCAGGACTAAGTGAAGATGGATGTGGCTTCTGGACAGACCTCAAGCTGTGTGTGAACATTTCAGTACCTCTCCTTCCCTTTGCCCTGTTTTCTCCATTCTCATAGAAACCGTGGCTGTGCTGCTGCACCTGGATTTTGTTACCGTAGTTACAGATGCAGTCTGTAGTGGAGGAAGGGGAGGAGGCTGTATTTTTATACGGGCAAATTGTACTGACATTTAAATTGGAGGTATCACAACCAAATACAGCTGCCAGGCAATGGTAGAGTATATTTCCCCTTTGCAACTGGGATGTTAGGAAGCCTCCTGCCTCCTCCCCTTTTCTGGTGTTTGTGTGTGAGGGGTGGACTCATCCCTTAGCAGATATCATGTTTGGAGGACTGAGATTTTGGTTGGGAACTGGGAAAAAACCTTTTTCAGTAGTGTTTTGAGTAATTGGAGCTTAAGTAGGGGTTTTGCAACAGATGCTACAAATGATATGAAACCAGAATCAAGCCTGAATTGGATGCCAAATCCATGGAGCCTAATGGAGATGAGCAGAGTATCCAGATGTGAGGAGCTAGGGATGATATGACAGAGGAAGGCAGCAATCTGAGGATAAGGCCGTTAGTGTAGAATAAGGTATGCAGACCAGAGCCAGCCTCTGGTGGTTATTCATGTTTGCATTCCACTTCTGGGGATGATGTCTGTATAGGTTGGTGGAATTTACCAGGTGGGTCTAGCTCAAGGATGCCCATGACATCTGGAAAGTGAAAGGGCCAACCAAGCTACAGAACTGGAGTTTCTTCCCCATCCTTAGGAATGTGATGTGTTTAAGGATAAATTGGTTGCAAAGGTACTGAGAAGTAGCAGGCTTAAAGTACATAAAGAATCCTCCTCCACAGAAGTAGATTTACCACCAGAGCTTCTGGTTTCCATTTTGGCTAGTCATTAGTCAGTCAGTCAACAAACATCTACTGAGTTCCTTCCTTGTGCTAGTGGGCCGGAAGGTTAGGGATTAGAGGGCTTGTGGTCTAAGGGCTGAAATGCTATTCTTGTGTTTAACCTTAGAGTCCTCACCTTGACTCAGCATTCATGCTCAGAAGATCATGCAGATCTTGGAGAATGAAAGACCCGGAGACCTGGAAAAAGTCTCTGATCGGCTATTGACCTAGTATCTGCCTTCAAGCAGGCAGATGTTCAAGGGCTCCTTGGAGCCCCTGTGCTAATTTCCAGCTCATTCAGCCAAAAATCCGGGACTGTGCAGATGGAGGGATTGCTTTGCCCACTTGTTTTCTAATATTGGGCAAAAGAATTGGAACCAGTTACTGATAGAAATATTTTGAAAGATGCAGAGTTTCTGTGTCATCAGTCTGAAGAGAATGTGCACATGGCCATATATGTACAAATAAAGCTATATAGGCTTCCATTTGCCTGGGAGTGGGTGCCCATATGTGTCTACGTGTGCAAATGTGTGTGTGTGCACGTACATGGGTAAAGTCTTCTTAGTGGAGGCATTTGGAAATCAGAGACCTATGGATCTGAGAGTGAAATATTACTCTTATTAGTCCTGTAGTTTGAATAAACAATGTTAGATCTTTCAGCCATAGTTTTCTCATCTGTGAACAGAAATAATTAATCCTATTTCACAGGCATCTTTGTGAGGATTATATGTGGTAATTAATATAAAGCCTGCGGTGAATGTCGATACAGAAAAGGCAATTAACAAATAGTTGCTCTATTCCTTTCCCTCTCCCTGCCATGGAAAGGCATGCCTCAAATTTTGTGCATTATTCTCAATTGGTGGAGGACCGAATGGCCCTCAGAGCAAGCGAATCAATAGCTTCAGTGGTAGGCCAGTTATAGAGTTTTGTAAAAGGCTATTCACATGCTTGTTATCTTAATATCCATTAGCTAAAGTAAAGCGGTTAACATCATCTTAGTTGGTGAGATGCAGAAGAAAAATGCGAAGACATAATCAGAAGAGCTGTTAACACAGATTGCAGTTCTTGGCTCACAGCTCTCAAGCACTCTGACCCAGCCAGAGGAGGATAGCGTTGCCCTATGTTTGGTGAAAGCCAAGTGCAGATAACGTGCCATGCCCTTACTGCCCTCTTTCATTTGTGGTTGACTGCAGTTGGTCCATTGACCCACTCTAAATTGGAATTGCGCATGTTAAGTTCCCATTCCCTCAAGACTGAAACAATTACCAGATTGTTGCTTCACACCAGGCAGAGCAGGGGGCTTGGAGCAGGAGTGAGAGGCTCTCAGGTGCCTCCTGCCTTGATCTAGAAGCCAAAACAAGGACCATCCATATGGCCCATTCACGGGCAGTTTGTGGTGCCTTAGCCTCACCAGGAACCCCCACTTGGTTCCCTCTGAGAAGCAGTCTGCAGTATTCCTGTGAGGCCCGTGTCTTGTTTTGGGTGCTTGCAGCCCATCTTTGACAGGGGCTCATTTTGCACTCATGACTGTCTACAGCAACATTGAGCAAGAGCCCACACAGCATCTCCAGCCATACTGGTCAGGTGCAATTTTCGTTTTGTTGAACCCAAGAGCACAGGGTTAAGGAGAACTGCTGCAGCTAAGCTGATTAGGTTAGATGTCTAGGAGAATGATTTGTACCTATGCTGGAAAGTCATCTCATTTCTCTGCTTGGAATTCCCTTGGGCAGTGTGTTTTGGAAAGGTTCAGGTGGGAAAGGGAGGGACTGAAGGCAGGTGGGAAAGGGAGGAACTGAAGGCAGGTAATGGCCTTGAACACAGGTACAACCAAAGTACTCAGATACATGCTGCAGCAGAAATACACTAATTCTTTATTTGTCACCACATTGTCAATTTTTCTTTTTATCCTTGATACTTTAAAATCATTTAAGTTCTTCATTCTGTTCTATTAGAATAAGCCATGCTCTGACCTAGTAGCATTTTAGTGAATTAGGTTAAATGAATCAATATGTCAATTGTATGCCTGCTCAAGGCCCAAGTATTTCTTCTTTAGACTATACTTGATCTGTGATAGCTTACACTGTTGTTAAAGACTGTTTTGTAATCCCTACGGAGAGGGACCTAATAAATTCTTCAAGTTTTTCCAAATGTATATTGAAGAAAAGTATGGGCTGAATCCTTCTCTATCTAACTCCATCTCCTGTCCAGCTGGGCTGCTCTCTCAAGAAATGCAAGTCCACTGTTCTGTTTCTAATTCTGTGATGTGTCATTTCTGTTGTGCACCCTGGCACTATCCTCTCTCACATACTCATTTATCACATCACCATTCATGGCATGACTCCTGATCACTCCAGCGCCATTGAACAACCTCCTCTAGCATCTTAGTTTAAATATCACCTACTCAGAGAGCCTTATCTGATGAAAAAGAATTGGTCTTCCTCACCACAATCCACCAGTATTCTCTATCCAGTGTCTTTTCTTGTTAATGTTCCTCACAATACTCTCTGTTGTTTCACAACTGTTCATTCCATTACAATATAAGCTCTCTGCAGGCGGTGCCTGTGGCTCAAAGGAGTAGGGTGCCGGCCCCATATACCAGAGGTGCTGGGTTCAACCCAGCCCCAGCCAAAAAACTGCAAAAATAAATATATAAATAAAATGTAAGCTCCCTGAAGGCAGAAACTGTCTGTCTTGTTGCTGTAGCTCCAGTGAGTAGAGACACTAGTCACTAGAGTAGGACACTAGTTCAATCCTGCTGGCTAACAGAGTAGGGACTCAGAAAACATTTTTTCAATAAATCAATTTAAATATGCCCAAGTATACCAAGATACATATTAAGTGAAAAAAGTAAACAAAACAGTATATAGTATTCAATTCCATTTTTATTATGTAAAAGTTTTATACACACACACACACACACACATTAAGGATATACAAGAAACTAATAATTGTGGTTGCTCCTAATTGTGGTTGTAGGAACTGTGGGTCAAGAGAGGAAAAGTAGGAAAAATTTTAATTTTAATTTCTTTTTCCTATTCAGATTTTTTAAACTATATGCCTATGATATGAAAAAATATCATCTCTTAACACTGTTATTTTGAAGGGGGAATATGGAATATCAAAAATATAGGAAGAATTTCAGAATAAAGGACAGCTATTCAAACAGAAAAAGTTTAGCTTTACCCTCCCCCAAAATCCTGCTCAAACCTCCAAAACAACTTTCTATAATACCCACAGAGCATAGTCATCTGATCTGGCATCAAAGCGTGCATGTCGAAGCCTGGTTAACTGTGTTTGAATTCCATCAACAAACACTCTTGTACCACATATGATGTTTTTGCGAATGATGGGCCACATAATACAATGGTGGTCACATAAAATTATAAATGTGCTGAAAAATTCCTATTGCTTCATGATTCATAGCCTTTGTAATGACATACTGCAAAACATTGCTCACAAGTTTGTGGTGGTGCTGATGTAAACAAATCTTCTGCACTGACAGTCGTGCAGTATAACACATCCAATTATGTGTGGTGAATAATACTTGGTAATGATAATGAACTACACTGTTCCTGGTTTACGTATTTCCTATACTTTTAAACCATTATTTTAGAGTAAATGCCAACTTATAAAAAAAGAAGTTAACTATAAAATAGCTTCAAGCAGGTCCTTCAGGAGGTTTCCTGAAGAAGGTATTGTTATCATAGGAGATGACAGCTCCATGCATCTTTCTGCCCTTGAAGACCTTCCAGTGGGACCAGATGTGGAAGTGAAAGACAGAAATATTGATGATCCTGACCCCATGCAGGCCTAGGCTGCTGTTTGTGTCTTAGTCTTTAACAAAAGAATTCAAAAAGTTAAAAAGAAGACAGAAAAAAACAGAAAAAAAGTTATAGAATAAGAATATAAAGAAAGAACACATTTTTGTTCAGCTGTACACTGTATTTATGGTTCAAGCGAAGTGTTAATATAAAAGGATCAAGAACTTAAAAAAATTAAAGAGTGGGGGGAGGAGCAAAGATGGCGGTCTGTAGCCAGCTTTCCGCAGACATTCCCATCTAGAAGGAGAGTTAGAGGACAGAAAATTAGCGAGAAAGCCAAAGGTTTGGAGCTGAGCCAAGAGACAAGGTTGAGGAACGCACATCAACCCTGCTGGAACAACCTGCGACCCCAAGGATACAAATAAAAGGTACAGAGCACATCACCAAGTGGACGAGAGTCCCCTTCCCCAAGAGAACAGCTCGCAGTATACTCCATACCTCCATACAAACAAGCGAACAGAGTTCAGATATCCTCCCACTCTACCCCACGGGAAAGACCCTCTAAAAACCGGACCTCCTTCCCCTACTAGGGGGCTGCTGCACTCTCCTGCCAGGCATAAAGCTGTATAAAACTGTATATGTTCTCTACCTGCAAGTTGGAGCTCCCAGCACTCCCCTCCACTCTCACCATGAGGTCTGGAGGTCTGTCCCCCACGGAGTCCAGATTCTTGAATACTTTCTCGAGGAGTGTGGACAGGGCGTGGGTTGCCGCTGGTCGATGCTGTTCTCCTGGCTCAGGAGCGGTGAGAGAGTAAACCGAAAGGTGGCTGGCCAAAGCAGACGAAAGCTTTGCTAAATTTCGGCCACACCTGGCCCTCAGGGGATGACAGCTGAGAAAAAAGGCTGAAACTCACAGACTAAGTCGGGACTATTAGCAGCCCAGGGTCTCTTCCACAGGGCAGAAATTCTGTGAACTTGTTATATTCTATCAGCTTTTTCATCTACTTTACATCAATCAGGGACAGGGCTGGAACTGAGTGAATCGCCCCAGCCCCTATCAAGTACCCAGGTTATCAGGCCTCACCTCCCCCCCTGCCAACACCGACATAACTGGTTGACTGGTTGAGGAGCCACAGAGCCCCGTGTGACCTAGGCAGGTACAAACCTCTAGAGCATCTGCTCATTGGAGGGAACTGGACCACAGCCCTGAAGGTTTACCAGAGACTGGGTGTGACAGAGGGGCAAGGCGGGGAAAGAGGCATTAACCTTCCCAGGCTAATTTACTGGCTGGGGGGGCCCTCCTGAGCTCACAGAACACTGGAGCGAGTTATACTAAAGCTGCCAGGAGACTTCTGCTGTCTAGTCACCAGAGACTTTTCAACTCTTTGATTTGAGGTTGGTACTGGCTCGGACAATTGATTGGTACCTCTTCAACTGGGCCAATCACCCGAGGACTTTCCAACGTTGTACACTGGGTGTGTGGTAGTGGGAAGGTTTGATTTTCCTTTCCAATTGTTGTGGGAGAATACTTGCAGAGGGGCTGCTTTGCTTAACCTGGCCCTCAGGGGAT